>JACBKR010004321.1:0-24530 GCA_014218235.1 Colocasia esculenta | reverse complement strand
ATCATTAGCTTCTTCAATGGCTGTTACTTTTGGGTCCATGAGGATGGTAAATCTAAGAATCTTTCTGACCATATCTCCCATTTCATAGGTCTTTCCTAGTCCAGCTATCCCATTTGTAATATCTGTAAATCTGCTGAACATTTGGGTAATGGACTCACCTGTTTGCATTTGAAATCTTTCATATTGTGTAACAAATATCAATTCTTGTCTCCTTTCACCTTGTCTTGCCTTCATAGGTAATTCTAAGCTTTTCCCACTTTCCATTGTGGATTTGCAGGCTGAAACTCTATTGAATTCCTTTTGCTTAGTGCACAGCAGAGATACTCTTAGCCTTACAGTTCAAGGAGATCTTTTTCTTGTCATCATCTGTCCACTGACTTTCTCATTTGTGACCAGGAGATCACCTTCTTCTACTATTGACCATATCTGATAGTCGTGACCTGGGAGAATACTCCAGTCTGGTCTTCCAATAAGCATAATCTTCACCACGAAGAGAGGGGTCAGTTTGGACAGACTGACCTTCAATGTTACTTGGGCTGCCATGGATCCTTACTCTTCAGATCGTTAGATCCTTTCTTTGTCGAAGAGACTCTCTTGATACCCCTTGTTGCCCTTGACGAGCCAGAGGGTGAATGGGTCTTTTAAAAAATAATCTAGACGATACCTGTAATAAAAACATTCACAAAAATATTCTTCGATGAAGGTTAGTGACTGTTATTCAAATACCAATCACACAAAGAAAACAATCACACGACACAAAGGATTATCCTGGTTCGGACCTCCTTTCCTTAGGATCCTACGTCCAGTCCTGAGCAACCACTCAGGTTTTTACTAACTAGGGTATAGTCCCCCTAAGGACGCTACAACACCTAGCTCGGCTGGTCTTCCTTCACACCCGAAGGAATAACCCACCCTGGATACCCCACCAGGTCTTCCTTCACAACCGAAGGGAAACAACACACAGAGATGGAATAAGATCAAGCCCCTAGATCAAGCTTTTAACAAGCCAAGATCTGAAGCGACTAGCACTGAGAGCAAGAATCTATGCTAAGCACACTCTCAGAACTACACAAGCTCTCTCAAGATTTCACTACATGAGGAGAGCAAAGAGCGAAGGCTAAGTGGAATGAAATTCTTGGCTCTGACTTCTTGCCGAAGAATTTGAATGCTTGAATACGAGATGCTTGTTCTCTACTTCGTTAGTTATCATTCTACACTTCTGTCTTTGAGTTTATATCTTCTTTTTGAAATACGGCCGTTGAAGTAACCGTTGTCTCTTAGATTGATAGACGTTAGACTGTTTGACATTTGGAAGCTTCAACTATCTTTTATCCATTTGAGCACGCAAAGAGATAGGGTCTTCTGGCGTCTATAGGTCCAACGTTGTATGATAGAATGTCTTCAGGACCCTGCACACCATTAAATGCTAGAACAGTAGACAACTTAAGCTGTCTCTTGTTGTCAGTATACGTTGATGTGAGTATTCACTAGAATAGCAATCCAAATAGCTTGTTTTTTAAAGATGTATACAGAGTAAGCACAATAATGGACGATATTGTCTGCATGCATGCAGAGATACGTTCAGAACTCATAAATGCAGGAGTGGCAGATAGATATATACGACTTTGACTAGTCAACGTATTTAGAGATAAGATAAATCAGTCGATGTAAGATATGAGATCGATGGCTATGTGACTTATGAAATCGTTATGATAAGTCATTTTCTAAGTCTTATAACCATACCAAATCGTTACAATCATAGAAGAATTCGTTATGTAAAGCAAGTCGTTTTCTAAAGAAATCGTTGTGAAACACTTAACAATCGTTATGGAAAGCAAGTCGTTGTGTTCTAAAGAAATCGTTGTGAAACACTTAACGAATCGTTATGGAAGCAAGTCGTTGTGTTCTCTGAAGAAATCGTTATGGTAACTTTGAAATCGTTATGGCAGCAAGTCGTTGTGTTCTAAAGAAATCGTTGTGAAACACTTAACGAATCGTTATGGAAAGCAAGTCGTTGTGTTCACTGAAGAAATCGTTATGGTAACTTATGAAATCGTTATGGCGAGCAAGTCATTGTGTTTCTAAAGAAATCGTTGTGAAAACTTAACGCTCGTTATGAAAGCAAGTCTGTTTCACTGAAGAAATCGTTATGGTAACTTATGAATCGTTATGGTGAGCAAGTCGTTACGAGCTCTAAAGAAATCGTTACGATGACTTACGAAATCGTTACGGCGAGCAAGTCGTTGCGAGCTCTAAAGAAATCGTTACGTAAGCAAATCGTTATGAGGCTTAAAGAAATCTTTGTGCAAAGCAAGTCGTTACGGCAAGCAAGTCGTTGCGAGTTCTAAAGAAATCGTTACGATGACTTATAGAATCGTTGTGACAGGCAAGTCGTTACGAGCTCTAAAGAAATCGTTGCGATAACTTATAGAATCGTTGCGACAGGCAAGTCGTTACGAGCTTCAAAGAAATCGTTACGATGACTTATAGAATCGTTATGACGGCAAGTCGTTACGAGCTCTAAAGAAGTCGTTGCGATAACTTATAGAATCGTTATGAGATCGACTTGATTGAAACAACATGACTTTTCAGTCTTACAAGGAAATCATTATGACTTTTAACAGAAGTCGATGTGGACTTAGAGAAATATCATTCTGAAAAGATTAAAGCTTCAGTAAGACAATACTTACCATCATTGACTTGATTGACCTTGGTAATTTTCCTGTACTTAAGACTTATGAAATATGTTAGAGATTATTGATGAAGTTTTGTTAATCACTAAAATACATATGTAATTAATTAAAATTACATGGGGACAGACTGATCATCAATCTCCCCCTTTTTGGTGATGACAAAACTGACCAATAAGCATGAATGAGAATTCTCTCTATTTAAACAAATCATAAATACCTGAAATTCAAAATAAAATGATTTCAGACATGCTAAATTTTCTCCCCCTTTTTGTCAGTAAGCAAAAAGATAATCGGAGACAAAGAAGAAGAGAAAAGATAGGAGCACTCAAACAAGAATTTTTCATTAATGTTAGGAGGTACAGACAGATAGTAAGCAGGAGACAGAAGAGAGGCAAAATGAGAAATGGTTTCCCATGCCTGTGCTTCCTGCTCTTCAAAATGAGTTTTAAAGACTCCAAAGACAAAGAGTAGGTTGGTCCCATGGAGAAGCCATCCTTTGGAGATGAAGATCTAGGTGCTTGTAGAGAAGATCAGCATAAGCCTCCTTATCCATAGTCATCTTTAGGAAATGACGAGTCCCAAAGCTGGCACAGGTAAGAAACTGATCCATGGACACAGGATAGTATTGTGATTATCTCTGAGAGCTTTGTGAAGAGCTACATATACCTTGTACCTTTCCTCCCAGACTTTGAAGGGGTCATTTACAAGGTTAATGGAGTTCATATCCAAGAAGGTGGCTGGAGAGATTGCAAGTTTACCTTCCCTGGCTTGAGCTTCATTCAGAGAAAACAACTGCTGAGCAGACAAAGGGTAGAACTTACTCCATTCTGAGGATGTCAACCTTTCACATTCAGACAGAATTGGGGCTAGAACTTCAGCACTGACATGCCCCTGGTGATATTCTCTAAATAGAAATCTAGGAATGCAACCAGGTAGCCTTTCTGAACTTGAATCCTTCCCATTACTCTGGCAAAACGTTCAAAGATGATGGATCCTACAGAGGACTCCATGACAAGAAAATGTATCTGGGTAGTGCAATCTCATCTGGCACTAGTAGGGTAGCAAAATCTACCTGAACATCTGAAGATTGTGAGATGCCTGGAGAGAGAGCTGAAATAGCCCTTTTGAACTGGCTGAGCTGAACTTCTGGAAGTCGATGGACATATCTGTAGTTGTTGAACAACACATAGTGTCTGACCATCTTGATCTCTTTTGAATGAAGGGTGCCCAAAGTTCTCTATGATAAATTCTGAACCACTCTGATAAGGTCAGGAGTGGTCCCTTGGAGGGAATCTGGCAGATTTGGCGAGAATGTATCTTTCGAAGAGATCTTTGTGGCCTTTGCCCCACTGCTCTTCAGTTTTGGAGTGGGCACTAGAGAGATTTTGGATTTTTCGGATTTGGATAGAGAAGTGAAGGGTAGGATGGTGTTTAAATGCTCTGTTAGATTGAGGAATGGAAGGTTAATGATGGTGGCAAGAACGCCTTTGAGAGATTCTCTATACAGTGGTTTTTTTTTGGTGACCACTGTGAGGGAAAACCACAAAGGAGGGTATTTAGGCTCAGAGGAAATGGAGGAGGTAGAAGAAATTTTCCTCTTCTTAGGTGCAGGACTGGAAGAGTCTGCCCTATGGATGTGCTCCCCAACCTTTAGCACAGACCTGAGAATGCCTTCCTCAACTCATCCTTTATTTTTTCTATAAAGGGAGAGTCAAGTTGAGCTGTCTCAGGGATTATAGTGATGAAAGAGGGTGGAGGAGAAGGATGAAGAAATGGATGAGAGGTAGTGGGATGTCATCAACTGGTCCAGGGGAGGGACCAGAGGAGGATGAGGCTCCAGCAGAGGATGCTGGAGGCACCTCAGAAATAGGTGGAGGTGGAAGGATGTGAATAGAAGATGCAGGAGATGAGGGGATGATTGAAGAGAGAAATGGTGTTGGAGAGGAGATGGGTCTGGATTGAGGCTTTTTGAATGGCTGAGGGGCAGGGGGTGCTGTAGGAGCTGAGGGAGGAGATGGAGGAACTGGTGTGTGAGAGGGATAGAAGGAGCTGGAGGCTTAGGTGCCAAGACCTCTTCTTCAACCTCTGTCTGCACAGGTTCACTCTCCAATGGCCCTGTTGGCCCTGACACTTGCTCAGCTGGCTCTGGAGACCCTTGCACATTAACTTCTGCCGCTGCTGCTGCTGGTGCTGGCCCTGATGGCCCTGACTCTTGAACTTGAGCTGCAGGAGGTGGAGGAGGAGGAGCTTGGGCTCCAACCACCTTCAGGATTTCACTCAGCATATTTTTCATGCTGCCCATTTCTTTGTTGAACCACTTCATGGCATCCTGATGTTGGAAATTTCCTTTGAAGCTGAAGCTTGGCTCATGAAGATGGAGGATACATCAGATTGAAGAGAACATAGAATAGTTCCTGGGCATCAAGTCTCTCAATTACAGGCTTCAAATTAATCACAATTTTCTGCCTCATCTGCCTTTCAAATGGAGTATTTGATAAGAGTGGGACTTCAGACTCCACTTCTTTCCCTTTGTGCCTAGCCTCTGAAGCTGGAGGAGGCTGATCATCATCAGAATCAGAGGAGCTTGCTGTCTCCCCATCTCTGGCATCATTCGGAGCATTAGCAGGTCTTCATCAGCTGGTACACTGCCCATAGGCTCATCACTGCGAGTTGCTTCTACTGGACCTTCCTTTGATTGCTCCCCCTGAACAGGAGCATCCTTTTCCATTGCTCTTGCTCCCCTGAATGGGAGCATCCTCTTGCTCCCCCTGAATGGGAGCATCCTCTTCCAAAATAATATTATCAGAGCATCTGATTGCTCCTCCTGAACTGGTATTGCAAGAGATTCTTCATGTGGCCTGATGCCACAGCTTCTGCCACTGATTCTCCGCCAGCCTCTGGAGTGACTGGAGTGGAGTGAATAGAATCCAATACCTCTTTAAGGATAGAGGCAACGATGGAGGTGGGTAAGGGATCTGCTGCACTTGCCATTGCTTCTTCTGCTGGTGCTTCGATTAAAGGTGATCCTGCTAATTCTGGAGCTGACGGTGCTGCTGGCTCAATTGCTACTGAAGCTTCTACTGCTGCTGATTGGACTGCTACTGGTTGCTCTGCTGCTGGTTCTGCTGCTTCTTCCTGAACATCAGGAAAATCACCTATGATGGCCTCTCCCTCTGCTACTGAAGCTTTAGACCAGGTACCATTTTGAAATGAAAATCCGCTTTTCTTCAGGTTTCTGGACCTAATTGCTTGGCCCATCTTCTCAGTGACTGCCCCTGATAGATCAACACCAAAGTGTTTGAATACTTTGGTGAGCAGGTGAGCATAAGGCAGAGAGACGTTTAGCTTGCTCTTGGTATCCCAAATCTGTTCTCTGGCGAACTTCATCCTTTCTATTTCTATAACTTCAGCCATATTGATTTCCCTGTTTTGGATGGCCCAAAACATCAAGTCTGAGTCGGCCTTGGTACAAGATGAGAAGGTGGCACTTCTCGGAGCCAGAATCTGACACACTATGAAATGTAAAATCCTGTTGAAGGCATTTAGCTGATTGATGTCCAGCTTTCCATCTTTCAGCCTGAAGTCTGGACCAATGATACCTAGACCCTTCGCTTGAATATCCACTGAGTGGATTCCACTCTGACCAGATGTACATACACCAACTAGGGTTTCAAAAACTCACGGTCGATCCTGATTTGGATTCCCTGACAAAGGATGTCAGGGATCCATCTGCCTCTGATTTCAAACAACATAAAAGGCCTTAACAAGGTCTGGATAGCTTACTTCCGAGAGGGTTGCGATTCCCATCCATTGCATCCTGATAATTGCGGCCACCACACTGTGCATCCCATTTTTCCAGATCTGCAATATCAACCTCTTTATTTCCACACAGCTTCGTCTTTACGAAAGTGAACCTCTCCTGCTGCTCAGGAGTAAGGAACTCGGCGCTGTAGCCACCCAAACTCCCGAAACTGTGGATGCGGCCATGGAATCGGTGAGGAAGTTTTCTGGAGGGTTGAGAAGGAAGGAGAGTGAAAGCCCTCAAGAAATTTCGCGGAAGGAGAGAGAGGCTTCAAACTTTGCAGAGAGTCGATGTCGAACTTGCTAGGGCATCGCTCAAGCAACCAGACGAAGGGGAAAAAGGTAGAAGATGGGATACGAATCGTTCTCTCATCATTTTTTATGAATAAATAAATGCGTTAAGGAAAGTGAGCGCCAAAAGGCGGCAGAAAGCGACAAACAAGTTTGACTATTCAAACCGACTGCAATAAAAGAGCGACCAGGAGGGATAATATTGTTATTTTTGCTTAAAGCCATGGAGAGAAAAATTGTTTAAATCTGAAAATTTATATGCCAGTTTTCAACAAGACTCTTTTCACAAATGCACATGCCCAATTCCCTCTAAGAGATGTGAATCTCTCTTCAGGTAAGGCTTTTGTGAAAATGTCTGCTAACTGACTATTTGTATCAATAAACGATATTTCAATATTTCCATTTGCTACATGATCACGAATAAAATGATATCTAACCTCAATATGCTTTGTCCTTGAATGTTGAACTGGATTCTGGTGAGATTAATGGCACTGGTGTTGTCACACAACAGTGGAATCGATTTGATATTGAGTCCAAAATCCTCAAGTTGTTGCTTTATCCATAGGAGTTGAGTACAACAACTTCCAGCAGCCACGTACTCAGCTTCAGCTGTAGATCGTGCCACTGAATTTTGTTTCTTTGAGGACCAGGATATCAAGCATCCTGCAAGAAATTGACAACCACCACTGGTGTTTTTTCTATCTACTTTGCATCCAGCATAGTCAGCATCAGAATATCCTACTAAACCGATTTCACAGGATTTTGGATACCATAGACCTAAATCATGAGTTCTAGCTAAATATCTAAATATTCTTTTCACAGAGATTAAATGTGATTCTCTAGGATCGGCTGATACCTAGCACACATGCATACACTAATAGAATATCGGGTCTACTAGCTGTTAAGTAAAGTAATGAGCCAATCATACCTTTGTAGACCTTTTGATCTACTTTCTTACCATCCTTGTCACTGTCCATCCTTGTTGATGTACTCATGGGTGTTGACAATGGCTTGGTGTTATCGAATCCAAATTTCTTCAAGAGTTCTTTGGTGTACTTTGCTTGGCAGATGTGGGTGCCATCTTTTCCTTGCTTGATTTGTAATCCAAGGAAATAATTTAGCTCTCCCATCATGCTCATCTCAAATTCTCCCTGCATCAACTTTTCAAAGTACTTGCAAAGGGATTCATCAGTAGATCCAAAGATAATGTCATCTACATAAATCTGTACAAGTAGTATGCTTTTAACTTTTGATTTTATGAATAGAGTGCTATCTACTTGACCTCTACTGAAACCATGATTTAGAAGAAAAGAACTAAGCCTTTCATACCAGGCCCTAGGTGCTTGCTTTAAACCATATAATGCCTTATGAAGTTTAAAAACATGATTAGGAAATTTTGTGTCATCAAAACCCGGGGTTGTTCCACATAAACTTCCTCTTTTATAAAACCATTTAAAAATACAGATTTAACATCCATTTGAAATAGTTTTAAGTCTAATGCTGATGCATATGCTAATAATATTCTAATGGCCTCAAGTCTAGCCACAGGTGCATAGGTTTCATCGAAATCTATGCCTTCCTCTTGAGAATAGCCTTGAGCTACCAATCTGCCTTGTTTCTTAAGATTACACCAGTTTCATCCAATTTATTTCTGAACACCCATTTGGTGCCAATGACTGGATGGTCTGATGGTCTAGGAACAAGTGACCATACTTGGTTTCTCTTGAACTGATTTAGTTCATCTTGCATGGCTAATATCCAAGATTCATCACAAAGAGCTTCATTGACTGTCCTCGGCTCTATTTGAGAAACAAATGCTAGGTAATCACAGGGAATTACATTACCTCTTGTTCTTACCCCTACAGATGGATCACCAATAATATTTTCGAGTGGGTGATCTTTCTTGTGTCTCCATTCCTTTGGAAGATTTTCATGTGTAATTTTCTTTTGTTGCATGTCTTCCAGAGGTGGATCATCCTTGTCCTCAATTGATGTATTCTTTAGTTTCTTGGACAGCTCATCTGTATCATCATTATCACTATCTTCTTCCTTTCTCAAGGAAGGGTTTAGTTTCATCAAATATATGTACAGACTGTTCAATTAATAAAGTGTGTTTATTAAATACTCTATAGCCTTTGGTTTAGAGGTGTACCCCATGAAGATACCTTCATCTGATTTGGCATCCAACTTACCAATGTCTCTTTTTCCATTGTTGTGTATGAAGCAAGGACATCCAAATGTCCTGAAGTGGCTGATCTTTGGTTTCTTTCCTTTGAACAGTTCATATGCAGTCTTCTTTAGGATTGGCCTGATCATTACTCTGTTGATAATGTAGCTTGCTGTGTTGACTGCTTCACCCAAAAATACCTTGGCAGATCATATTCTATAACATTGTTCTTGCCATATCCAATAGAGTTCTATTCTTTCTCTCAGCAATTCCATTTTGCTGTGGTGTCCTTGGTGCTGAGAAATTATGCTCAATTCCCTGATCATCACAGAACTTAACAAATTTTCATTCTGAAATTCACCACCATGATCTGATCGGATAGAAACAATGCTGAACTTCTGATCCTTCTGAACTTTCTTGCTGAAACTGACAAAGTTATCAAATGTGTCATCTTTATGCTCTAGAAATGATACCCTGTGAATCTTGAGTAATCATCAACTATGACAAATCCAAAGTTCTTTCCTCCAAGACTGGTAGTTCTCATTGGCCCAAATAGATCCATATGAGGAGCTCTAAGGGTTTTGAGGTGGTTACCACCGTCTTTGACTTGAAGGAGTTTTTTGTGTGCTTTCCCTTAGCACAAGGTCTACAGACACCTTCCATCTTGTACTGACCTTTGGCAGACCTTCTACAAGATTTTTCTTTATTAATTTTCTCATACCATCTATGCTACAATGTCCTAGTCGTCTGTGCCATAATTCAGTAGATTTTTCTTTGTTTGCTGCCAGACAGACATTTTGTTCTTTGAGTTCCTCAAGATAGAGCACATATAAGTTCTTTTCTCTATTTGCTTCAAAGATGACTGATCCATCTTTCAGTATGCTGCATTTCGATTCTTGAAACTGTATCTGATGGCCTCTGTCACACAGCTGGCTGATGCTAATGAGATTGCTTCAACCCTTTGACAAGTAACACATCTTCTATAACTGTTCTTCCTTTATTATTCACAGAGCCACTGCCAATTACTGTCCTTTCCCATTATCTCCATAAGTAACTATTCCTTCTTCAGCTTGGAGATGAGTGAATAACTTCTGATTTCCTGACATGTGCCTTGAGCACCCACTATCCAAGTACCATTTGGATGCTCGAGGGTTAACCTGAAATAAAATCATCAAGCTTTAGGTACCCAAATCTTTTGGGTCCTGATTGGTTAGTATCATTGATTTTACCTTTGATTATCCATTTCTTATGTTTTGTTGGGCATGTTGTTATGACATGTCCTAACTTGTTGCAATGACTACAGCAGGATAATTTGGTTACCTTTTCTATATATTTGAAGTTAGCTTTGTATGCTATATCTGTTTCAGGTACAAATTTTGGTGTTGGATATGTTTTAGGATAAACTATAGTTTCTTCATTATCTGGAGGTGTATATCCTAATCCATTTTTCTTCTTACCTGATCTTCTGGCACCTTTAATATGAGGAGTTTTTACCATTGGTGAATTTTTCTAATGTGCTAGATAACTGTATATTTTCTTCTGTTAGTGTCTTGATTTCAGTTTCAGTTCATCTGAACTTACTTGTTTTTCTAATTTAGTTATTTGTTTATTCTTCGCTTTTAGGTCTTCACATAACAGTTCATTTCTTCTTTTAAGTTCAGTTATTTGACTTTCTAATTGTTCATTTTCTGATTTTAGATCTGAGTTTGTATTTTCTATACAGACTATGTTTTTCTTGCTTACTTTTAATAGTTTGGTTACTTCTCTATATTTATCATATAGTTCGTTGAAAGCCTCTTCTAAACTATCGGAATCTGAACCATTGCATGAATCAAAAGAGGAGTCAGAAGTTACCTTGTCTTCGTATTGGCCATGAAAGCCAAATTGGCTTCTTCTTCATCGCTACAGGAGCTTGACTCACTGTCTGAGTCACTACTGTTTTCCCATGCTGCTGCCATCGCCTTCTTTTTGTACTTTCTGAACTTCTTGGAGCTGTCTTTCTTCCTAACTCCGACTTCTTGATCTTTGAACACTCAGCTTTGATGTGTCCTGGCTTTTTACATTCATAGCAGATGGGTTCTCCTTTCTTCACATCCTTTCCATCTGATCTCTTGAAGTCCTTATTCTTTTGAGTGCCTTCTTCCAGACTGGAACTTCTTCTTCTTGGCCAGAATTCGCTGCAATCTTCTAGAGAGCATTGCTTCCTCATTTTCACTGTCCTCAACACTCTCACTCTCATCTGAGCTTGCTTCTGGTGAGTCTTCTTCAGCCTTTAAAGCGTTGGAGTGCTTCTTTCTACTTGAGGACTCTCCTAGCCTTTCCATATTGATCTCATGGGCCATAAGGGACCCGATGAGCTTTTCTAAAGACATTCTTTTTAGATCATTAGCTTCTTCAATGGCTGTTACTTTTGGGGTCCATGAGGATGGTAAAGATCTAAGAATCTTTCTGACCATATCTCCCATTTCATAGGTCTTTCCTAGTCCAGCTAGCCCATTTGTAATATCTGTAAATCTGCTGAACATTTGGGTAATGGACTCACCTGTTTGCATTTGAAATCTTTCATATTGTGTAACAAGAATATCAATTCTTGTCTCCTTCACCTTGTCTGTGCCTTCATAGGTAATTCTAAGCTTTTCCTACATTTCCATTGTTGATTTGCACGCTGAAACTCTATTGAATTCTTTTTTGCTTAGTGCACAGCATAGAATACTCTTAGCCTTACAGTTCAAGGAGATCTTTTTCATGTCATCATCTGTCCACTGAGCTTTCTCATTTGTGACCAGGAGATCGCCTTCTTCTACTATTGACCATATCTGATAGTCGTGACCTTGGAGAAAGTACTCCATTCTGGTCTTCCAGTAAGCATACTTCACCATCGAAGAGAGGGGTCGGTTGACAGACTGACCTTCATGTTACCTTGGGCTGCCATGGATCTTTACTCTTCAGATCGTTGGATCCTTTCTTTGTCGAAGAGACTCGCTTGATACCACTTGTTGCCCAGTTGACGAGCCCAGAGGGGGGGTGAATGGGTCTTTTAAAAAATATAGACGATACCTGTAAATAAAAACATTCACAAAAATATTCTTCGATGAAGGTTAGTGACTGTTAGTTCAAATACCAATCACACAAAGAAAACAATCACACGACACACAAAGGATTATCCTGGTTTGGACCTCCTTTCCTTAGTCCTACGTCCAGTCCCTGAGCAACCACTCAGTTTTTACTAACTAGGTACAGTCCCCCTAAGGACGCTACAACACCCAGCTCGGCTGGTCTTCCTTCACACCCGAAGGGATAACACCACCTTGGATACCCCACCAGGTCTTCCTTCACAACCGAAGGGAAACAACACACAGAGAATGGTATAAGATCAACCCCTAGATCAAGCTTTTTAACAAGCCAGATCTGAAGCGACTAGCACTGAGAGCAAAGAATCTATGCTAAGCACACTCTCAGAACTACACAAGCTCTCTCAAGATTTTCACTACAGTGAGGAGAGCAAAGAGCGAAGGCTAAGTGGAATGAAGTTCTTGGCTCTGGACTTCTTGCCGAAGAATTTGAATGCTTGATACGAGATGCTTGTTCTCTACTTCGTTAGTTATCATTCTTCACTTCTGTCTTTGAGTTTATATCTTCTTTTTGAAATACGGCCGTTGAAGTAACCGTTGTCTCTTGGATTGATAGACGTTAGACTGTTTGACATTTGGAAGCTTCAACTATCTTTTATCCATTTGAGCACGCAAAGAGATAGGGTCTTCTGGCGTCTATAGGTCCAACGTTGTATGATAGAATGTCTTCAGGACCCTGCACACATTAAATGCTAGAACAGTAGACAACTTAAGCTGTCTCTTGTTGTCGTATACGTTGATGTGAGTATTCACTAGAATAGCAATCCCAAATAGCTTGTTTTTAAAAGATGTATACAGAGTAATCACAATAATGGACGATATTGTCTGTATGCATGCAGAGATACGTTCAGAACTCATAAATGCAGGAGTGGCAGATAGATATATACGTGACTTTGACTAGTCAACGTATTTAGAGATAAGATAAATGTCAAGTCGATGTAAGATATGAGATCGATGGCTATGTGACTTATGAAATCGTTATGATTAAGTCATTTTAACTAAGTCGTTATAAGCCATACCAAATCGTTACATTCATAGAAGAATTCGTTATGTAAAGCAAGTCGTTGTGTTCTAAAGAAATCGTTGTGAAACACTTAACAAATCGTTATGGAAAGCAAGTCGTTGTGTTCTAAAGAAATCGTTGTGAAACACTTAACGAATCGTTATAGAAAGCAAGTCGTTGTGTTCACTGAAGAAATCGTTATGGTAACTTATGAAATCGTTATGGCGAGCAAGTCGTTATGTTCTAAAGAAATTGTTGTGAAACACTTAACGAATCGTTATGGAAAGCAAGTCGTTGTGTTCACTGAAGAAATCGTTATGGTAACTTATGAAATCGTTATGGCGAGTAAGTCGTTGTGTTCTAAAGAAATCGTTGTGAAACACTTAACGAATCGTTATGGAAAGCAAGTCGTTGTGTTCACTGAAGAAATCGTTATGGTAACTTATGAAATCGTTATGGCGAGCAAGTCGTTGCGAGTTCTAAAGAAATCGTTATGATGACTTACGAAATCGTTACGGCGAGCAAGTCGTTGCGAGCTCTAAAGAAATCGTTACGTAAAGCAAATCGTTATGAGTCTTAAAGAAATTTTGTGCAAAGCAAGTCGTTACGGCGAGCAAGTCGTTGCGAGTTCTAAGAAATCGTTACGATGACTTATAGAATCGTTGTGACAGCAAGTCGTTACGAGCTCTAAAGAAATCGTTGCGATAACTTATAGAATCGTTGCGACAGGCAAGTCGTTACGAGCTTCAAAGAAATCGTTACGATGACTTATAGAATCGTTATGACAGAAAGTCGTTACGAGCTCTAAAGAAGTCGTTGCGATAACTTATAGAATCGTTATGAGATCGACTTGATTGAAACAACATGACTTTTCAGTCTTACAAGAAATCGTTATGACTTTTAACAGAAGTCGATGTGGACTTAGAGAAATATCATTTTGAAAAGATTAAAGCTTCAGTAAGACAATACTTACCATCATTGACTTGATTGACCTTAGTAATTTTCTTGTACTTAAGACTTATGAATATGTTAGAGATTATTGATGAAGTTTTGTTAATCACTAAAATACATATGTATTAATTAAAATTACATGGGGACAGACTGATCATCATTTCCTTCCTGTGCCCCACACGGCACACCTCCCTATTCGGCCCCTCGTGGCCCCGCTTTTTCCCTCTCTCCTCCGCCCCACCGGATTCTCTTCCTCTCATAGGGCATTGTGCCCTCCTTCTTCTTCAAATCCCTCTGGCCCCACCGGAGTCTCCAAAGTCTTCTCACAATTCCCTCCTCTCCACTTTCAATTAGGTCATCTGACCTTTCTCTCACTATTTTCGGGGCTTTAGTCCCCATGTACTTCTTTAATTTCTAATAAAATTGTAAATTCTTCTAGGCTTCCGAGTCTCGCCCCGACGCAGGGCATTCGTCTTCTCTTTACCCTCTTCGGGCTTCAGTCCCATGTGTTTTTTTATTTATTTTTAAATAAAATTATAAATTCTTCGTAGACCCCGAGTCTCGCCCCGACGCAGGGCATTTGTTCTCTCTTTACCCTCTTTCGGGGCTTTAGTCCCCATATACTTCTTTAATTTCCAAATAAATTGTAAATTCTTCTAGACCCCTGAGTCTCGCCCCAGCACAGGGCATTCGTCCTCTCTTTACCCTCTTCGAGGCTTCAGTCCCCATGTGTCCTTTTAATTTCTAAATAAAAATGTACATTCTTCGTAGACCCCTGAGTCTCCCCCCAACACAGGGCATTCGTCCCCCTTTTACCCTCCAAAAACTCATATGTCAAATTCTTACTATATTTTATCAAACAAAAATCCATAAAAAGATGGATATCGAATACTGCCATGCTACCGTAGCACTCCCGTTATGAGAACTCCGTGCCAGGAGTCCAAAATTCCCTCCCAGGTCATTAAGGTTTGCCCTTAGCATGGATACCTTGCACACACTTCACGGCGCCCAAAGCTGATTGCTCCGGTAGACACCGTCTGTAACGACCCTCCTCATACCGGTACGATTATACCAATCCCCGTCGGTATAAAGAGCGTCATTACAGTGGGATAAAACCAACACTAGCCGATAGGTTGAAATACGTAGATAGCAATTGACTTCAGCGGAATAATTACAACAATTTAACTTAGTTCATCACCATCCCATATTCCACAATATATATAGTGCAAAAATAGAACGACAATGTCCACATTATTACATGATGAAAGAGCTACATTGTCCAAATAACATTTTTATTCAACTATTAAAGGAAAATACAACTACTACTTGCTCCTCAATAGCCTCTCCTCCAAGATAGCGTCTCTCCCCTTAGTACGGAATACCTGTCAACCTGTACGCCGAAGCAAGGGTGAGTCCAAAGACTCAGCAAGTAAAACAAAGACTTAATCTTAAACATATCACATTCACATTAAGCTATTAATACTCATGAATACATACTATCATTTAAACTCCCAACACATGGAACATACTCTAGCTATTAACACATTTTTAATCACCTAGACATGCCTCATTCTATCATATGTTTATTCTAAATCATGGATATTATTACTATACACTTGTACATATTCTCTACACTTAACACATAACATGATTCCTTCATTTCCACATTAATTCATTTCATGACATATTTCTACAGCTAGAACATAGAATTAGACATAAAGGAATGAACAAACTAATATGATGACTATTCACTTTTCACATGCACTTTTCATATTTAATTTCACATTTTGCTTGCTGTTTTAAATGTACATACATCTCATACACATGGTTTCATATTTTATAACATGAATTGAGAAGTTAAAACATGGTCAAATTGGTTGGCAACAATAATTAATAAAGCATGAAACTTTGTACTAAGCAAACATCACATCTAGCATGGAACCTAATTAATATTACGTATATTTATCACCTTCATAACTACACTTTACTTGCTGTTTTGACATGAATTACATTCAATTACATGGATTTATATTTGTTCATATGTTATTTTATCCAATTCACAATTCTACATTTTCATCTTTCATGTTGCATAAATGACATGGTTACTCATGTTTATTCACATACACTATTACATGAAGACATAACTACATGACATGATGATAAGCATGATATTGCAAATGAGGTAATTAATGCATGAAAACATGAACATTATGCATTACTACATCGTTTTCACATGCAAGCACACTCTCAATAACATTAATTGTCTCTTATATATCTTTTCACATATTCTTCACATCATTTACTCTTTGGTTTTCATTTATCACATATCATATCATTTGCACTCATAATGTGCCACATTCGCATATAATCTTACACTTTATACATATTCCAATTACTTAAAATGCCATGACACATAGTCTTAACTACCTTTTAGAGGACACAAACAAATATCTCATACTCATAACTAATCACATCTCATAACACATGACTCATACACACTCATATCACATAACTCATATCACATACCCACCACCTAGGCAATGAAGTGGTGAATCTTGGTAACTGCGCAGACCGGGAGAAGCTCTCTCCACCCTATCCAGTGGTACTTGTCCACCTCGGTTTTTTCCCAATGCCTTTAGGACAAACTTTTACAATGTAGAGTCTTCCATAGGGACTTTTCTATGTAGAGCTCTCGAAGCCTCTAGGGTAGCAGTGTCATTCTTTGGCCCAATTATTACACATTCACTTTATCACATTCTTACACTTTATTTACATTGTTCACATATATTGATTGATCACTTTAAGTATCTTATTTGTCAATTGCACATGTCTTGATTAGCCTAATCATGAAACTACTATTTTCAGAAATACAACATCTTACAATACAGTCCTAACATGCTGTATATTTGCAGGATTATACCAGATCAAATTCAACACATCTAATATATGAAATTTCAACGGTTTAACTAGAAATTATAATTACTGTCATCAATTGAGGTCTAAATTTTTATCACAGGTTATCATCAATAAGTATGTCACATATGAATTTTCTGGATTTTTTGGACAGTAAACATAATTTCTACAATTAAATCTAGAATTCAGACATTTTTATCGAAATATCATTAAGCATGAGACATATCAATATGTTTAGGCATTAACAGAACAGAAACCTAATACCAACATTCAATCTGTCATGGAAATTTATGAAAACTAATTCACCACAAAATCCTTTATACTAGATTTAAACATGTTCATATCATGCTCATTACTTAGTCACTGAATTTTAATAATTAACATGGTTCATAGAAAATTTAGGCAACCTCATGATATGACTTACTGACAGTATACAATTACCCATAAAATTTTCAGAGTATACCCATGTCCAGAAATTATTTAAATAGCAAAAGAAGATCAAAAAGTAACACTTTCAGGTCCTGAAGAAGTAGACGTCAAGGGATGTTGCCGTCAACTTCTTCTGAAGAACTTGACTGCAACCTATGTTGCCTTCTACTTGCTCCCAGCAGCACATACACACGAATTTTCATATAACGGTGAATTCGGGGTTCCAGGACGCGAGGAAAAATCCGTAAAAATACCTAGGACTTAGGGGACATGTATAGGATCAAGATCTAGGTTTACTTGCCTCTTAAAAAAATCTACAAAGATCAGAATCGTCGGTGAAGCCCTTTTCGGCCCTGTCAAAAAGGTGCTCAGAAACGCCTTAGATCTTCTTCTCCTGTCGATGTGGATGGCTCCTCGGAGTTGGAATCTCTTCCTCTATGTATAGGCTATCCTCCAGATGTTGTAGCTCTTCGGAGAACACCTCCAGTTGATGGATCCGGCCTTCTAAAGATCAGCTTTTCACCATCTCGGAGCTAGGGTTTTCACCAAATGTTGAAAGCCTTTCCTTCATCCCAGAGTGGGTATTTTATAGGTTCAAGGGTTGGGGTACGCATTAGGGTAGGTTACCCAAGGTTTAGGAAGGGTTTCCTAATCTGAAACTAGCCAAAACACAGACATTAACAATTCTGGAACCGTTACGCAGCAGGATATTAACGTCAACATCGGTTGTAGTCAACCTGGCAGTTGACGTCAAGGTCTGGCCGCCAGAATGAGGTTGGCGTACAGGGGGTGGCCGCCCACTAGGGGTTGGCGTCCAGGTCTGGCCGCCAACAGTGTCTTGGCGTCCAGGTCCTGGCCGCCAACAGCACTGTGCAGCCAAACCCCGACAGACTAGAAATTTATGCATAAATGCACTAAAATAATTTAGTATATGCAAAAATAATTTCATATATCATTACCACATAAAATACTTGCATTATGTAATATTTAATTAATTACAATTTACACTAATCATAATTAAGAACAATATGCATCAATACATACATATATGCACATATACGTACACATTGCATAATTACATACATTACGCATGAACTTATGATGAAATGTGTCCATTATTAGTTAAATATTGTATGCATATTATCATCCAAGTACTTTACGCACCCTAATAATTTAACACGCTTAAAGTGGATAAATATTATTAAACAAGGATAACACATGTATGTATACATACGCACATCCATAACACTAACTACGTGCATTAAAATAATAAATACAATAGGCACCTCAATAATTAGATAATTCACACACGTTTAAATATATATTTTGCATGCTCAGAAATAAACTCATGATCATTTACAAAGTGTATGATAATAATTTCTTACTAGTGTACAACACGCACCATATGCATGAGATTTACATACATTGATAACTAGATAATGCATGCACAATTATGTATGTTTCATACTTGTATGAAAATAGCATACATATACTTACATGGTCCATAGCAAATTATCTATTACATGGAATATTATCTATGTATTATTCACATACTATAGATGAATTGATGTACATAGGATTAAATAGATAGATATCATATGTATAAGGTAACATACATATATGTATATTTTTACACACAACCTCCATGGAATAGGCAGGATAGTATGCACTTCAAGATTTAGATAATGCATGCATAATTATTAAGATACAGTTTGGAATAAGTTATCTATGAATAATTTATACAACAAAAGAAATCATTGCATGCACATACTTCAATTATCCTATGCATAAATATATAGGCATTACAACATAATTATATACATTATGCATGAAATAGATAAACATAACATGCACATCGGTAATTTGATTAGCATGCTTAGTATTACTTAAGTATTACAAGCCTAGTATTTTAGTTTACACAATACACATCAATTTAGCTAATTGCATATTCTCACGAAAAAAATATATATATACATGCATGAGTTCATAGGAATATAGAAATTATAATACGCACAATGAATACACACACTATACACACAACAAATAATTATACATGCACAATAAAAATGAATAAAAATTTTGGGGTATCACACCGTCACTGTCACAGCCATGCCTGAAAGGCACAAAAGTCTGTTTCTCCTCCTATTCAGCCAAAGTATGGGTAGTAGAGGTAGTCTGGGCAAGGCAACTAACCAAAGTACTCCTTCATAGAGAACGTCTCCAAATGGGCAAATCAAATTACCAATAAAAACCAAAGTCAAAATGCATGTCAAGAGCGGCAAAGTCCCCGCAGGGATCCAAATGGACCTGGTCGTATGCATGCAAAATCAAAAATCAAATCAATCATAATAGGGCATGGAAAAGAGTGGCAAAGTCACCGCGGAGATCCAAATGGACCCGGTCATACGCATGTCCCTAACAAACAAATGGTCATAAATTAATTCTAAAGCCCCAGTGCTTAATGAGACTGAACCTTCTGACGGTTGTGCCAAGGAAGGAAGTCAAACCCAACTCCTCAACACCCATACAAAGCTTGTCTCCAAGTCATCTTCCCTTCTCTCTGCCAGACTTAGTCGCCTTTTCAGGCATGGCTCTGATAGTGGCACCACAACTACGAGCAACTAGCCCGTGGGCGCCACGTTAAAACGCACGCCCTACTCTGGGCATTCCTTAATGAACGGGAGGTAACAAAGACCCTTCACCGGTCAGTTTTCATAACCTCAATGCTGCCATGGCATGACAATATTTTCAAAATCACACAAAAAATTAAATATTTCCAAAAATTCCATAAAAATCCAAATACTTTTCGAAAATTCACAAAAAATCAAATATTTCAAAAACACAAAAAATCGAATATTTGCAAAACCACAAATTTCAAATATTCCAAAATTCAGAAAAATCAAATATGTTCCAAAAAACAACAAAAAATTCAAATATTCCAAAATCTCCATAAAAATTCAAATACTTTCAAAATCCCACAAAAATTCAAATATCTCCAAAAACCAACAAATTCATGATGGTATTGCATGGCAAGCACATTGCATCCTGTCTGCGTCAGATCGAGCAATTCTTCCCCTTCATGGGTTCCTCCCATCTCGATCTCCAAACTCATGGCCAAAAGGACCCTATCCTCATGATTTACAAAACGAAACTGTTGAGCTGCATCTGTTGTTGACTACTTTATGCATGCTCCATGCTATACATGTGTTTCCATGATATCTGTGTTTTCTTGGCTATGAGTTTTGAGCGCAAGATTCGAGTTACCTCATCTGGCGCTACATCAAGCTGCAGCTGCTGCCCCGCATTAGTTATCTATATGTATACCTTTAGAGCACACAAGGACCTTATGGCTCTGAGGAACCTGGGATTTGAGTTCCCTTATCAAAAACAATGATTATCCCAGAGGATCTTAGTCGCACGGATAGGCCGTTACGCTTGGCACGTGAGGACGACGGACCCATGCATACCCCCCGGCCCCTAACTCAACGCCATCGTGACAACATTATCCTTGGTTATTTCCTACTCCTTTAACCTATTTTTCTTTTAGCCCAGCATACATGCATATTGGAAATTAGTGGAAAACCACTCTTCCAATGCAACTGAGAGCCATTCGCGCTCCAAAGCCAAGCAAGTTGAAATATTCCATTCCCGGTCAAGTACCCAACTCCCTTTGTTGTCGCCTCCGGGCTGATTTCCTCAAGAACCTTTGTTTGGATTATCCCTCTACATTCGTCTTTACTCCCATAGATCCACCTGCGGCAATGGCAGACGCCCCCAATGGTGCAACCTAACGGATCGGGTCCTTAGGTACTTCCCCTTCACTGGAAGTTGATCTCTCTCATAGATCCACCTGAGGCAATGGCAGACACCCCCGATGGTGCAACCTAATAGATCGTGTCCTTATGTACTTCCCTTTCGCCGGAAGTTGATCTCTCCTTTGTGCCCCACATAGCACCTTTCCTTCGTGTACCACGTACACACCTCCTGTCATGCCCCTCGTGCGCACACTTTACTTTCTTCCAATACAAACATTGTCTCTTTAGGTCTTCTTCTCGGTGGTGATTCCTTGGGTGCTGATGAAAGACTCATCAAGTGGCGTCACCTAATTGCTCTGCGTGTCTATGTTTTCACTTGGCGGTCTACTTTTCAGTCCGCTCCCGCTTCACTCACTTCACTACAGTTCATTTCTTTTCATTACATTACACTCCATTTCACTCCATTTCATTCCGCTTCGTGTCCCTTCGCTTCGCTCCCCTGCAAAGCAGACGCCAAGACGTGGCAGCTGTAGACACGCGAATTCGACTTCACCGCGGGCAAATTTCATGTTGCGCCATAATGCCACAAATGGCCCTCATATTGCCTTGCAAGAGTGTTTTCCCGACATTTCCGGATCTCACCCATCCTTCCCGGTGCTTCCCCTCCATTTTCCGAGGCTGGCCAAAGGTCGTGGGCTTGCACTTCTTGTCATGACGGGTCTCTGGGGCACATTCTTGAAGTCACGACGGGCTGGTGGTCGCATTAGAAAGGCGTCCGGCATGTGCGACGCGATTCTATAGTCACGTCAGGCATGTGGGATGCCACAAGGCCAAATGGACCTTATCATGGCAGGCGTCCGCGACGCGACAAAGGAATTTACCTTTTATTTATGGAAAATGCCCAATACTATAAATGCGTCCGCTATAGGCGCTGCGACTCCAATGTCGGTTTTGGGCAAGTTTTTTAAATAAAATTCATAAATACCTTATCACGTCCTACCGTCCTGCCGCGTTTCAAATCAAAGACGCGTCGGCCTGAGTCGCCGCGATTAGGCCATAGGCACCCAAAGTCATCGACTCGAGCTCCGGACCTTGGAATCACGCGAAATCTTGAATTGCGTCCAACCAGGCCGACGTGATTAGGTCCTAGGCCTGACATGCCAGACCCCGGAAGTCGTCGCATTTATGGCCCACGTGCCCAAAACGAAGTCGCGGTGGGGTAGGCCGACGCGTTTCAAGAACGCGGCAGTCATCCCCGACGCGATTCTGAAGGTGGCCGCAGGTCGTAATCATCACGCTTTATGTCAAATCAAGTGGCAAATGCGGCGCTTCCTAATCGCAGTAGCCATTACGGACACGTTTCTTATTGCGGCAGCCGGGGCGGACGCGATTCACTCTTATAGTCGCATCCGCTGTAGCCGACACGATTCAAGCGTCTGATGCCTATAAATAGACCCCCGAGGGTCATTTGTAAAGGGGGGTCCACTCACTGTGGCAAAGCCCTGCCGGATTCCCGTCTCGACCCCGGACCAGGGGGACCTTCTACGCCAAGCTACGTTCCCATTCCTCAGAGTTTGGAGCCGGCATCCCTGTCGTCTTCCTCCACATGCATCGGAGCGGAGTGAGGCGGAAGCATCTTCCCCATCTTCCTCCATCCAACCGGCAGTGCCACCACGCCATCTACCGTTCGGGAAGCACCCCTCCCTTTCTCCCTTTTAGTTTACATTTCATCCCTCCAGGCCCCACGTGGCTCTTTTCATTTACCTCCTCCAGGCTCACACGGCCCCTATACTCCTTTTTCATACACACACACATGCATGCATACACACACAACCCTACATTTTTAGGGGTTTAAAAGCTGCAACACGGTAAGTCATTCCCCATGCCTTCATTTCATTTATTTTTATTTTTAGAATTGTATACTACACACGTGGCTAATCCCTTTTCTCTTTTTTGTCCTTTTCTTTGTCAGGGTAATCAAACGAGGGAAAATGCCCTCTACCACGAACGGTCGTGCTCGTAGAGAGAAGAAAGGACCCACATCCCTGTGCAATCTCCCGAGCTCAACAGGTATTCTTCGCGATCACCATTCCACCTGCACCCCTCGTCGTGCACCTCTATTCGGCACCCTCGCGTGCCTGGTGATCACGATCATCCACCCCACCCCCCATCATCACATCCCCTCTTTGTGGACGCTTGGTTCCCGACGAACTCGGAGCGGTATCGATAGGGGACTGTACCCTTAGTTAGTAAAATCCCAAGAGATTGCTTGGGGACTAGACATAGGACTCATGTGGGAAGGGCCGAACTAGGATAAATTCCTTGTCTTCTTTGTGTGATTGTTTATTTGCTTCCGCACTGCAACTCTCTATCACACTCAACTAACCAAACTTTCAAGTGTTACTTTTCTGCATTTAAAGTTTATATTTCAGATTTTAGAAAAACCTATTCAACCCCCCCCCTCTAGGTTAGCTTGTTGTTGTACCAAAAGGGCCAACAAGTGGTATCAGAGCGAGGTTCTCTGATCAATCAAGAAGATCCAACAATCTTAGAGAAGATCCATGGCAGCTCAAGGATTTACTGAAGGTCAATCAGTCATCAGATCTCCACTCTTCGATGGAGAGGATTACCAATACTGGGAAATGAGAATGGAATGCTTCATTCGAGGCACAGACTTGATCTGTGGCAGGTAATAGAGGTAGGTGATTTGGTTATTGCTCCTGCTGAGGTACTATTGCCATACAACAGCTGATAAGAGTAAATTATCTCTAAACTTTAAAGCAAAGAACTATTTATGTTGTGCTTATAAAAAGAATTTAGTAGAGTATCTGCATATAAATCTGTAAAATAAATGTGGGATAAACTACAGATAACTTATGAAGGAACAAATAAAGTAAAACAAACTAGGATAGATATTCTTGTCTCACAATATGAGTAATTTAAAATGCTTCCAAACGAAAATATCACTCAGATATATAATAGATTTTCGAGCATAGTAGTTGGTCTGAGTTCTCTTGGTAAAAATCTTTCTGATGAGGAAACTGTCAAAAAGATACTTAGGTCCTTAACTCTTTCATGGACCCCTAAGGTCACAGCTATTGAAGAAGCCTATGATCTAACCAAGTTTTCCATTGATAAATTAATGGCTCTCTCATGGCACATGAAATCAATATGGGCGGCTATCTGAAAGCTTCCAAGAAAAAACTCACTAATGCTCTTAAAGTTGTAGCTACTCCTTCCACCTCTTCTTCTTCTAGTTCAAAAAATGCAGGTTCTGAAGACAGTGATGTAGATGATGTTCTATCCAAACTTCAGAAGATTCTCAAGAAGAAGAAAATGGATCAAGAAGAATTCAAAATAAAGAGAAAAAGGAAAAAAAAAACCAGTCTGCTATGA
>JACBKR010004320.1:0-24496 GCA_014218235.1 Colocasia esculenta | reverse complement strand
AAAGATGCCTAACATCCATCAGTAACTCTAGTTAAAATTGAGAGCATGAGGTTGAGTATACATGGAGATCAAGAATAAAGAAAAAGGGTCGGGTTCATCATATTTGCAGAATTTCAAAAATAGAGATCAAAAGATTGGCTCGATGAAAAGAGTGAAACAAGAGGGCTTTTGTTCCTGATGTATGGAACAATCTACAGATGGATTTAATTGAGTTTTGCTCGTGAGAATGCCTACCTTTAATCGTTTTACTCTTCTAGGGCTAGAAATTGAAGAACAAAGGAAGATACTTGAGAGAGCCTTATCCCCACGAATTCTCCTCCTCCTTGACCTTCTCTCCACGTCCAGCAAGCCCCAGCAAAGTTTCAGGGCCGGCCATGGAGAGTTAAGAGAGTATTTAAGCTAGTAAGGGTTCCTATTCCTACTACTACTCAAATTTCTCTTTAATTACGAGATTTCCTAACTCATTCTTTCCTTCCTTGCTTTCCAACTTCTATTTGGGTTAGGTTGAGGTCTAAATTCGTGCTAAACCATATGGGTATTTAGGAATCCAATTCCATCTCAAATTACTTATTTAATGCATTAAATGTCTCTTTTCTATTAAGTAATATTTAAGTTGCGAATTTAGGGATTTTCCCATTATTCTTATTTTTAAATTCCTTATTTTGGACCACTAAATTTTAATGGGTCCATTTAACCAAGCCCATTATTTATTGGAATTATCTTATAGGTTTTTCCCTTTTTAATTAGGGAATAATAAAGTTATGATTTTTATTTCATTTTCTTATTTGAATTTATTCATGGCTATGAGAGGTCCATTGGTCCAAACCCGATAATGGTTATTCATTTCATGATGTTGGAAATCTCTTCGACATGTTCGTTTAATTTATGGGCGTGTTATTTTTCCATGTTAACGGTTTTCCGACTTAGCTTCCTAATTTGGATAATTAGTCACGTTGTGACGTACGTTTGGCCAATTGGATTTTTTATGCATGAATTCGTTCGTTGACACTTAGGGATAATATTTGGAGTTGATTTACAATTTTTACGAATTTTTAGATGTGTTCTTGCACATACGATAATGGTACGTATGTTTCTATTATTCCATTTTTATAGAAATTTATTATTTCAAATTTTTAATATGAAATTTTCCGGGTTACTACAGTAAGTAACCATCATACCATGTTGCAGAGGTGACAGTTGAACTTTTTGATGCGAAGTCAGTCATTTGTGATGCCCATGTCCCCGGTTACTTTGTATTGACCTATCATTGCTCTGCCTTTGCCCCTTTTTTTTAATTTTCAAGAATTAGAAATAGGTAGCTTTTCTCCTTTTTTTTTTTAAATTTAGAATCAAGGTCAAGAAATTGTTTACGGTCAAAAGCCAATGGAGAACATTAGTCCAAGATCTTCCTACTTACCAGACCATTTCAGAATAGGATCCACAAGGAAGTTATTCAATTGAGTTATGTTAAGCCCATTAGATTATTCAATGTGTTCTAGATGATACAACCTAGACTCATACACAGATAATTATTATCAAATCATGTGATTAAGGCATGTCTTTGGTACTATATGAGTATGAAAGGTTGTAATTAAGTGTAAATGCCCAATTCTCCCCTTTAAGAAGAAGAATGAACAACCTCATGGAAGATGTGGACAATGGAGAAGAATTCACAAAACAAGAGTCATCGTCGACAGTTGAAAGGTGGCTGTCGACAGCTACTGTGAAACAACAAGAATTGGTTCTGGATGAGGTGATCTGTCGACAGTTAGCTTCATGGCTATCGACAGCTGCAGAAAAAAAGCAGATTTAAGGCTTTGGATTGAGGGACATGTGGATCATGTGAATGGGATATGATGACAAGATGATTATGAAAATGGTGTCCCTCAATCATCTCACTCAAAAACACTTTGACTTACTCCCCCATAAGTGTGCATGTGGAAAAACAACATTCAAGCAATTTAAGCATATTTATGGCAACCAATTTTCACAGAATTAGTACAAGCATGATATTCAATGAATTTTGCATAGACCCAGTTCCCTCTCAATGATGTGAATCTATCTTTACTCAAGGTTTATTGAAATGTCAGCCACTTTTTTTTCAGTTGGAATAAAATTGAGTTCAAGGTTTTTATTGACAACTTCATCCTCAGAAAATGATGTCTTATCTCAATGTGTTTGGTCCTAGAATGTTGAATTGGGTTCTTTGTGAGATTGATAGTACTAGTGTTGTCACATAGGATAGGTGGCATCCAATGTCAATGTTGTAATCACACAGTTGACTCTTGATCACAACACTTGAGCTGCACAACTCCTGTAGCAACATATTTCTGCCTTTGCAGTGGAGAGTGCAACTGAGTGCTGCTTCTTGGATGCCCACGAAACCATGCAACCCCCTAGGAATTGACAATACCCACTAGTGCTTTTCCTATCAATTTTGCAACCAGCATAATTAGCATCAGAATAGGAGATTAAATCAAAATTGCAACCAGTTGGATATCACAACCCAAATCACATGTTTCTTGAGAGATATCTAAAGATCCTTTTAACTGTAATCAAATGGCTTTCCCTTGGACTAGATTGATATCTAGCACAAAGACAAACACTAAATTGTATATCCGACCTACTTGCAGTAAGATAAAGAAGAGAGCCAATCATATCTCTGTATTGTTTTTCATCTACCATTTTACCTTTTTCATCACTTTCCAGTTTTACACTTGTGCTCATTGTGTAGATGCTGGTTTGGCTTGTTCGAACTGAAATCATTTCAGTAGCTCCTTGACATATTTCTCTTGGTTAATGAAGAAGCCATCTTCATATTGCTTGACCTGCAAGCCAAGAAAGAATTGTAGCTTCCCCATTAAACTCATCTCAATTCATTATGCATATGTTTTGAAAACTCTTCACACAGTGAGGGATTAGTGGAACCAAAAATAATGTCATCCACATAAACTTGAATGAAAATTATGTGATTGTGAACACATTTAGTAAGAGAGTTTGGTCCACTTTATCTCTGGAGTAGTTTTTACTAACCAAAACGTTGCTCAAACGGTCGTACCAAACTCTTGGTGCCTGTTTCAAACCATAGAGAGCCTTGTGCAATTTATAAACATGGTTAGGTTTATCATGAACTTCAAATCCAGGTGGTTGAGATACATATATCTCTTCTTTGATGTAACCATTTAAGAAGGTAGTTTTGACATCCATTTGAAAAAGTTTGAATTTGTTAGAACATGCATATGTTAACAGATTCTAACTGCCTCAAGCCTAGCTACTGGTGAAAAGGATTCTTCAAAGTCTACCTCAAATTCTTGATTATACCATTTTGCAACCAATCTAGCTTATTTCTTACCACTTTTCCCTCTTCATTTAGCTTGTTCCTAAACACTCATCTTGTTCTAATTACTGAGATTTCAGGGGTTCTAGGAACTAATCTCCATACATTATTCCTTTCAAATTGGCCAAGTTCTTCATGCATGGCATCTATCTAAGAATTTCTTTTAGAGCTTCTTCAATGTTTTAGGTTCCACTTGAGAAATGAATGCTAAATGATCCTGTTCAACAATGTTTCTAAAGTGAGACCTAGTGTAAACTCTATCATTTACATTTCCAATGACATTCTCAAGTGGGTGATCTTTTGCGTACCTGATATTTGATATTGTGGACTGACCCTGTTGAATTTGTTCTTGAGGATGTTGTTGTTGAGGAAGTTGTTCTTGAGGAATTTGATCATTTGGTTGGTCTTCTTCAGGTCTGTCGACAGCCTCTTCTGGTCTGTCGACAGGTGCTTCTCAGCTGTCCTTCAAGTATGTTAATTTCCTTCTTCATCATCATACCTGCAAGCATTTAAATTGTTAGTTTTTGATGAGTTTCATTAAAGACAACATGTGGAGTCTCTTCCACAGTCTGTGTTCTTATTGTTGAACACTCTATAGGCTCTAGAATGTTCATAGTAGCCTAGGAAAATACCTGGATGACTTTTGGCTTCAAATTTATCTAAATCAGCTTTGTAATTATTGTGATAAAAACTTTGGAGCCAAAGATCTTGAAGTACCCAATACTGAGTTTCTTACCTTTCAAAAGCTCATATTGGGTTTTCTTCATTACAGGTCTTACCATGGCTCTATTCAAAATGTAGCATGATGTGTTCACAGCTTCTGCCCAAAAACTTTGAGAGTTGACTTTCAACCAGAAGTGTGCGAGCCATTTCCACCAAGGTTCTGTTCTTCTCTCCACTACTCCTTTTGTTTGGGAGTCCTTGGAGAGAAAATTTTGTGATCAATACTTGGATCCTACAGAAGTCAGAAAATAAATTATTGTCAAAACTCTCCCCCATGATCAGTACGGATTGAGCATATTTTGTTTATGTTGTCATGCTCAATTTTGTTAAAGAACTCTTCAAAAATTTCAGAACCTTATTTTTGTGAGCTAAGAATTTAACCTGAGTGAACCTAGAAAAATCATCTACAATGACAAACCCAAAATGCTTACCATTGAGACTAAGTGTTCCTGTAGGTCCAAAAAGGTCCATGTGCAATAGTTCAAAAGGTTTTGAAGTGATTATGGTGCATTAGATTTGAAAGACTTTCTGTTTGTTTTTCCCTGTGCACATGCATCACAAAGTTCACATTTGTATTGAAATGAATTTCAGGAAGTCCACTTACCATTTTCATTCTCATGATCTTGTGCAGAACATTGTAGCTTGCATGGCCTAGCCTACGATTCCATAAAGACAATTCATCCTGTCTATTTGCAACAAGACACAATTTTTTATTTTCTGGTTCATCTAGATCAACTAGATAGATGTTATTGACTCTTTTCCAGAAAATTTGACATCTCCTGAATTTTCAATGATTTGACATACATCTGAATCAAAGATAACTTTATTGCCTTTATCACACAATTGGCTGATGCTCAGAAGATTATGATTAAGACCATCACTAACAACATATTATCTATAGAGATAGAGGTATACTTACCTACCTTACCAGTGCCAATTATTTGGCCCTTATTGTTACCTCCAAACACGACTTGACCTCCATCTTTTCAACTAACAAACATAATTTTTCTTATATCGCTCGTCGTGTGCCTTGAGCAGCCACTGTCCAAGTACCACTTGTTTTGATTTTGGACTGCTAGGCATTTCTGCATAGATGGATCAAAAAGAGGTTTTGGTACCCAAATTACTTTGGGTCCCATTCTTTCAATCATACCAGAAAGTAAATGCTTTGGAATCCACACTTGTTTGCATTTCAACATGTTCAATTTATTCCAACATTGTATCTCAGTATTGCCAAGTTTCTTACAACAGTTGCATGATAGAGTTTGAAATTTTGTAGTTCTTTTACTGTTGTATTGGACTTGTGAATGCTTTTGACATTTTGTTGCTTGGTTGGCTTGGCTTTTTCAACAGATTTCCATCCTGTGTCGACAGTTCAATTTGGGGCTGTTGACAGGTGCCATTGTCTGTTGACCAACTAATTCTTTGTTTTATTTTTCAATTATTTGCTTTTAGCTTGAACTTGTTTACTTGTACTTGGACTGTCTTGTTTTTAGCATGACTTGTTTACTTGTACTTTGACTGTCCTGAACAAAAGATGTGATCAGTTTTTCTCTAGTTTTCTTTTAATTTTCAATTTGAAATCCAAGCCCATGCCTTGTTATATTTGACTTGACTCCCAAAACAGCATCAAGATTTTATTTGCCTTTAACAAATCTTGACAGATCTCCATTTTTTCTTTTAGTTCCTTTTGAACTTCTTCCAACTTTTTCTAAATCTCTTGATTTTCATTTTAAAGAGTTTCAACAGATTTGTTTAGAATTTGCTTTTCTTTTTCATTCTCTTGAAGTTTTTCTTTCATGCAATCCATTTCAACATAGTGGTTTTCTTTTTCAATGTTTAGTAACTCTATCTCTTTAGTTAGGATTGCAAGTTGTTCATCATTTTTGCTATCAACAAGAGTGGTGATTTTCTTTCTTAGTGCTTTGTTTCAGATTTGTATTCACAAAATTTTTCAAATAGCAAGGTATAAGTTTCTTCCCATTCTTCAACAGTGTAACTTTCAAAGGAAGAGTTTACCTCATTAGAGTCTTCACTCCTTGCCATTAGCCTGGCTTTTCTTCATCATCAGAACCGTCCTGAGCATTTTCATCTTCATCTTCATCTTCATCACTCCAGGTTGCCATCATGGCCCTGGGTTTCTTGTATGTTGACTTGTCCTTTTTCAGCTTCTTTTGAGCTCTGGGCATTCACCTCTCATGTGCTCCTGTCTCTTGCACTCATAGCAAAAACACGTCAGTTTTCTTCTTTGAATCAAATTTATTTAAAAAATCTCTTTTGGAAGAGTTTGAAATTACCTGATCCCTTCTTTTTGAACTTGAAGAATTTATTGAATTGTCTAGTAAGCACAGCCATCTCATCATTCTCACTTTCACTAGAATTTTAGTTTCATCATTTTCTTGTTGAATTCTTTCTTGGAACTTGATGAGGCTTTGTTAGAGGCTTTCAATGCAATGGATTTTCTTGGATTGACCTCAGATTCTTTTCTTTTTAGATTAATTTCATAGGTCATCAGGGATCCTATCAATTCATCCAATTTCATTGTGGACAGGTCTTTAGAATTCTCAATGACAGTGGCCTTAGTATGCCAAGAGGATGGAAGAAACCGAAGTATCTTCCTTACTAAGTCACTCTCACTGTATTCTTTCTTCAGACCTTTCAACCCATTGATTAAAATCATGAATGTAGAAAACATGTCTGAAATTGTTTCTTTTCATTTTCATTTTAAACTTTCGTATTAAGAAACAAGCATGCTAGCCTTAGTTTCCCTTACCTCTGACGTACCTTCATATATCAGCTCCAATTTGTCCCACATTTCCTTTGCTGACTTGCATGTGAAGACTCTTGAATATTCCTTCGGATGCACGGCGCACTGCATCATATTCAACGCGCTCCAGTTCAAGGTTCCCTACGTATCTGTTCTCTTGTCCAGGTGTCTTCATCAGCGGGCAGCTCATAGGGTCCCTTGCTTACGATCTTCCATAGCTCATAATCTTGAGCTCTCAGAAACACCTGCATTTGGTTTTTCCAGTATGTATAGTCAGTGCCATCAAAGAAGGGAGGCCTAGACACTAATTTCCTTCAGCCATAAAACCTTGGTTAGTTTCCATTGAACAGATCTCTCCTGATTGTTAGATCAAGCTATTAAAGCTGTAAAATCAGAGAAACCTCGCTCTGATACCAATTGAAAGGTGTGCGGAATTACCTAAAGCAATAATCTAGAAGGGGGGTTGAATAGATTACTACCAATTAAAACAAATTAACCTTCTTTTCAATATGATGACTGACTTTAAGACCACTAAACTGATATGAACTAAATATGAACTTCGCTGTGTGTGTAGGGTGCGCTTAAGAGATTAGCAATATGATGAGTGTGTGAAAAAACAATCGTGCCTAGCATACATCTAATGTAAGAACATGCAACCACAGACACGAAGATTTAAGGTGGTTCGGACTACACAACTCGTGTATCCTACGTCCCCGTCCACACACACACACATGGAAAAACTGCTTATCAAGCAAGTTCAACCCAGCACCAACACACACGGTGTCTGAGACAAACATGCTCTCACATCAACCACACACACGGGGTTGAGCACAAGGAATGCTCAAACCAACAACACACACACAAGTGATGGAAAATAGAATGAAAGAGAGTTCAAGTTGAAGAACAAATCCAAAGGTTGAACTCTTCAGGGTGTTCGTCCAAAAAACTCCAAGCTCCATGTCGATGAAGATCAATGATGACAAAGCTTGAGGTTTGAGGACGAAACAACTTCAACTCCTTGTACGAGATGGATCTCTGTTTGAACAAATAGGAGACTTGAAGCTGTAATGACCCGACCTCCTGGACCCCCTGCCAGGGACCCCAAAGGTCGTGCCACCACTCACACGGATCCGAAGACCCGGAGGGGATAGAATTTAGTCCAGTGAGATAAGCATGAATTCAAAAATACTATACAAGAAATTCTTACTGATGATCAGTCTGTCCCCATGTAATTTTAATTATATATTTTGATGATCAACAAAACCAAACAAGAATTTATCAATTATATCTAATGAATATTTCATAAGTCTTAAGTACAGGAAAATTACCAAGGTCAAACAAGCCAATAAAGGTATGCATTACTTCTCTGAAGCTTAATCTATTTCTCTAAGTCCATATCGATTTATGTTGAACATCATAACAATTTCTTTATAAGACTGAAAAGTCATGTTGTTTCAAACAAGTCGATCTGTAACGATTCTATAAGTCATCGCAACGACTTCTTTAGAAAGCGTAACGACTTGCTTGTCATATCGATTCTATAAGTCATCGCAACGACTTCTATAGAAAGCGTAACGACTTGCTTGTCATATCGATTCTATAAGTCATCGCAACGATTTCTTTAGAAAGCGTAACGACTTGCTTGTCATATCGATTCTATAAGTCATCGCAATGATTTCTTTAGAAAGCATAACGACTTGCTTGCCGTAACGATTCTATAAGTAATCGCAACGATTTCTTTAGAACTCGCAACGACTTGCTCGCCGTAACGATTCTATAAGTAATCGCAACGATTTCTTCAGAACTCGCAACGACTTGCTCGCCGTAACGATTCTATAAGTAATCACAACGATTTCTTCAGAACTCGCAACGACTTGCTCGCTGTAACGATTCTATAAGCAGTAGCAACGATTTCTTCAGAACTCGCAACGACTTGCTCGCCGTAATGATTCTATAAGCATCGCAACGATTCCTTCAGAACTCGTAACGATTCCTTCAGAACTCGCAACGACTTGCTCGCCGTAACGATTCTATAAGCGCTCATATCGATTTGCTTTCTATAACGATTCGTTAAGTGTTTCACAACGATTTCTTCAGTGAACACAACGATTTGCTTTCTATAACGATTTGATAAGCGTTTCACATCGATTTTCTATATCTCATAACGACTTGGTCAAATCTGTCTTATTCATAACGATTTCATAAGTCATATAGATAACATCTTTATAGTTTATATCGACTTGATATTTAAAAGCGCTGAATTGTCAAAGTCTTCTCTTATCTGTCTGATTGATGTGCATTTAATGAAGACAGAACGTATCTACTTCATGCATGCAGATGATATCTTTTCATTATCGTGCATACTCTGTCAACATCTTTTAGATCAAACTATTTGGCATTGCTATTTTGGTGAAAACTCATGTCAACGTTTACTGACAACAAGATACAGTCTAGCTGTCTACTTTTCTAGCATTAATGTGTGCATGGTCCTAAAGATGTTCTGTCATACAACGTTGGACCATACTGACGCCAGAAGACATTATCTCTTTGCGTGCTCAAATGGAAAGATTGTTGACGCTCCCAAATGTCAAGCAGTCTAACGTCTACCTATCTAAGAGACAACGGTTTCCTCAACGGCCGGATTTCAATGAAGATATAAATTCAAGACGAAGAGAAGAACAAGGATAATCGAAGTAGGAACACTCCTTGAAGCAATTCAAATCTTCTGCTAGAATCCTAAGAGCCAAGAAACTCATTCCTTCTCTCGGTTGCTCTTTGCTCTCCACTTAGCTTAGAATCTTTGCTCCCAGTTCTAGTTGCTTCAGATCCTGGCTTATTTAAAAGCTTGATCTAGGGCTTGAATTTTTTCTCTCGCTTGTGCTTCCCCTTCGTGTGTGAAGGAAGACCTGGTGGTATCCAGGGTGTTGTTCCCCTTCATGTGTGGGAAGACCTGGTGGTATCCAGGGTGTTGTTTCCCTTCGGTTGTGAAGGAAGACCTGGTGGGGTATCCAGGGTGGTGTATTCCCTTCGTGTGAAGGAAGACCAGCTGAGCTGGGTGTGGTTTTGCGTCCTTAGGGGGACGTACCCTAGTTAGTGAAATCCTGAGTTGTTGCTCAGGGACTGGACGTAGGACTCCTAAGGAAAGAGGTCCGAACCAGGATAATCCTTTGTGTTGTGTGATTGTCTTCTTTGTGTGTTTTGATTCTTAAACTAACAGTCACTAACCTCCTTCGAAGATCGTTTGTGTGAATGTTTTTTTACAGGATATTCTAGAGTAAATTTTTTTAAAGACCCATTCACCCCCTCCCTCTGGGTCGTCAACTGGGCACAAGTGGTATCAGAGCGAGTCTCTTCGACAAAGAAAGGATCCAACGATCTGAAGAGTAAAGATCCATGGCAGCCCAAAGTCACAACGAAGGGATTTACAGCTTTCGGATTAAACATGAAATCCATCCCACTGTTGTGTGACAACACCAGTGCCATTAATCTCACCAAGAATCTAGTTCAACATTCAAGGAACAAGCATATTGAGGTTAGATATCATTTTATTCGTGATCATGTTGCAAATGGTAATATTGAAATATCTTTTATTGATACAAATGGTCAGTTAGCAGACATTTTCACAAAAGCCTTATCCGGGAGAGTTCACGTCTCTTAGAAGGGAATTAGGCATGTGCAATTTGTGAAAAAGGTTCTGTTTAAAACCGACACATTAAATTTTGAATTAAGCAGTTTTTCCCTCCATGGCTTAAGCAAAAGAAATTCAAATTATCCTTTGTAAACCGCTCTCTCATTGAAGTCGGTTTGAATAGTCAAACTCTTTTATCTTCTTCTCTGCCGCCTTTTGGCGCCTCACTTTCCCCAGTGCATTTATTTATTCATAAAATCAATGACAGAACGATTCGTATCTCATCGTCTACCTTTTCCCCTTTTTATCCTGTCGCATGAGCCGATGCCCTAACACTCATACCTCAACCCTCTGCAAATTTGAACCTTCTCCTCCTTCCCCTCCCGCAAATTTCTTGAGGATTCCTTCTCTTCTCCTTCTGTTTCAACCCTCCAGAGACTTTCCCACCTGAATCCATGGCCGCACCAGTCATCGCCGGCAGTTTGGGTGGCTACAGCGCCGAGTTTCTCACTCCTGAGCAGCAGGAGAGGTTTACCTTTGTGAAGACGAAGCTCTGTGGCAATAAAGAGAGTCGATGTTGCTAATCTGAGGAAAAATGGAATGAGCAGCGTGGTAGAATTGATCAATCAGATGCAGTGGACGGGAGTTACCACCGTTTCTGAGGATAGTTATCCGGACCTGGTAAAAGCATTCTTCGTTTGTTTGAGAACAGAGGATGATGGGTCCCTAGTTTCTTCTTCAGTAAAGGGAACCCTGATTAGAATAGACCCTGAGTTGCTGAAGATTTTTTTTGATGTGAAGGCTTCCGGGTTTAGTGGGGTTCACACTGTGGCCCAAGTGAAAGGTTTGGGAATTGTAGGGCCAGGCTTCAAGCTAAGGGATGGAAAGCTTGATATAATCAACTAACTGCTTTCAACCGCCTCCTTCATTTTATTGTATGTCAATCTTAGTTCCCAGAGTGCAACATTTTCATCTTGCACAAAGGCCGACTCTGACATGATGTACTGGGCCATCAAAATAAGGAGATAAATATGGCCACAGTGATGATGGAAGAATGAAATTTTCCAGAGATCAGATTTGGGACACCAAGAGCAAGTTAAATGTGTCCCTGCCCTATGCCCACCTACTTACCAAGATCTTCAAACATTCGGTCGTGTGTTGATCTTTCTGGGGCAGTTGTAGAGAAAATGGGCCAAGCAATCAGGTCCAGGAACCTGAAGAAGAGTGGCTTCTCTGTGGAAAATGGTGTCTGGTCCAAGGCTTCAGTTGCTGAAGGCGAAGCCATCATTGACGACGCCTCAGTTGTTCATCAGGAAATGGGATCAGCGGCTATGATTCCAGAATTGCCAGTGGAGTCAGTTTCATTTCCAGCAGTTGGAGCAGCAGAATCATCAGGCCCCTCTATAGCAGAAGTTCAGCCTGAAATTACAGTAGAAGAAGAAAGAATCAGTAGCAGCTTCAGAATTTCCAGAAGAATTAGCTCTAAATTTTGCAGAGAGGAGAATTGAGGATATTCTCCCAGAGGATATTATTCCAGTTGAGGACCCCCACTACCCTCAACTGTCGTTGCATCTATTCTCTCAGATATTTTGATTCGATTCCTTCCACCACTAGTGCTACAGAAACTAGTGGCAGAGTTGCTGAAGAGGCTGTGGCATCAGGCCACATTGATATACCAATGGAAGATTTCCAGTAGAGCTAGAGCACCCAGCTGCTCAGGGTGACTCTGTGATGGCGGATGCTCCCATTCAGGGGGAGCAAGTATCAAAAGAAGAAGATGCTCCTATTGAGGGGGAGCTATCAAAAGAAGGTTCTGTAGCAACTCCAGTTGTTGATGGTCAGGAGGAAAGGCATAGAGATTCTCCAAATTTGGATGACAGAAAGGGGAGACTGCAAGCTTTTCGAGCTCAGATGATGATCAACCTCCTCCAGCAAAAGAAGGCAAGAAGAAGGAAAAGAAGTTGCCTCTGAAGTTCCTCTCCTGGCTGAGACACCTTTTGAGAGGCAGGTCAACAGAAAATTGTTATAAATTTGAAGCCATGATTGAAAGGCTGAATGTGCAAGGTGAGCTATTATGTTCTCTCCAGTCAGATGTAAATTCTATATTTCTGAGCCAAGCTTCAGCCAACAAAGAGTTAGCTCAAATCAGAAATGCTATGACATGGTTTAATAAGGAGATGAGTAGCATGAAAGGCATGCTCTCGGATATTATTAAGGCAGTTGGAGTTCCAGCTCCTCCTCCTCCAGCAGCTCAGGAGCCTGGAGAAAATGTGTCTGAGCCATCAGGGCCAGCACCAGAAGCAGCAGCAACCAGAAGAGGCAGGGCCAACAGGGCTAGCTGATCAGGTTGAAGGGCCTCCAGGCCATTGAGCAAGGGTCAGGGCCATCAGGGCCATTGGAGAGTGAGTCTGTGCAGAAAGAGGCAGAAGAGTCCTTGGCACCCAAGCCCCCAGCTCCCTCTTCTCCCTCTCACATACCTATTCCTCCAACTCCACCCTCAGCTCCTATAGCTCCTCCTGCTCCATAAACATTCAAGAAGCCTCAATCCAGACCAATTTCCTCTCCCACTCCATTTCCTCCTCATTCCACTTCATCTCCTTCTCCTATCCATGAGGCCCCTCCAGCATCCTCAGCTGGAGCCTCCTCCTCCTCCTCCTCTGGTCCCTCCCTTGGACCAGTTGATGACCTCCCAACTACTTCCCACTCTTTTCTTCATCCTACTCCTCCACCCTCTTTCATCACTATCATACCTGAAAGAGCCCAACTTAACTCTCCCTTTATGGAACAAATAAAGGATGAGTTTGAGGAAGGGATCCTCAGGTCTGTTGAAGGTTGTGAACTGTTCATAGGGCAGACCCTTCTAGTCCTGCCCCCAAGAAGAGGAAACTTACTTCTACTTCCTCCCTTTCCTCTGAACCAAATACCCACCTTTGTGGTTTTCTCTCACAGTGGACAACAAACATAACCCACTGTATAGGGAATACCTTTCCAAAGTTGTTCTTGCCACCATCATTAACCTTCCTTTCAAAATCTTTCAGATCATTTGAACACCATTCTACCCTACACTTCTCTTTCAAAATCCGAAAAGTCCAAAATCTTCTCTCTTGCCCACTCCAAAACTGAAGAGCAGTGGGGCAAAGGTCACAAGGATCTCCTAAGAAATTCATTCTTGCCAAATCTGCTAGATTCCCTCATAGGGACCACTCCCTGACTTATCAGAGTGGTTCAGGATATATCATAAGGAACTTTGGGCACCCTACATTCAAGGAATCAAAATGATCAGGCATTTCATGCTATTCAACAACTACAGATATGTTCATAGACTTCCAGAGGTTCAGCTCAGCCAATTCAGAAAGGCCATTTCAGCTCTAACTCCGGATATCTCTCAAACTTCAGATGTTCAGGTAGATTTTGCTACCCTCCAAGTACCTGAAGAGATAGCCCTTCCTCAAATCCATTTCCTTGTCATGGAATCCTCTGTAGATCCATCATCTTTGAGCATTTTGCCAGAGTAATGGGCAGAATTAAAGTACAGAGGCTGCCTGGTTGCTTTTCCTAGATTCCTATTTAGGGAATATCACCAGGGGCATGTAAGTGCTGAAGTTCTAGCCCCCATTCTGTCTGAATGTGAAAGGCTGACATCCTCAGAATGGTCCAAGTTCTAGCCCCTGTCAGCTCAGCAGTTGTTTGCACTCAATGAAGCTCAGGCCAGGGAAGGCAAACCAGCCATTTCCCAGCTACTTTCCTGGATATGAATTCTATACATCTTGTTGATGACCCTTTCAAAGTCTGGGAGGAAAGATACAAAGTATATGTAGCCCTGCATAAAGCTCTCAGAGATAGTCACAATCACTATCCTGTGACCATGGACCAATTCCTCACCTGTGCCAGCTTGGGACTCGTCGATTCCTCAAGATGAACATGGACAAGAATGCATATGCTGATCTCCTCTATCAGCACCTAGATCTTCATCTCAAAAGGATGGCTTCCTCTATGGGACCAACCTACTCTGTATCTTTTGGAGTCTTTAAAACTCATTTTGAAGAGCAGGAAGCACAGGCATGGGAAACCATCTCCCATTTTGCCTCTCTTTTGTCTCCTGCTTTCTATTTACCCGTACCTCCACAAAGTTAATGAAATCTCCTTCTTTGTGTACTCCTATTTTCTTTCTCTCTTCTTTCTTTGTCTCAGATTGTCTTTTTGCTCAATGACAAAAAGGGGAGAAAATTTGCATGTCTGAAATACATTCAAATAAATTTTTTTTAGAAGAAATTAGCATGTCATATCTTCAGACTGATTTCAGATATTTTTCATCCATGCTTATTGTTCAGTTTTGTCATCACCAAAAAGGGGGAGATTGATGATCAGTCTGTCCCCATGTAATTTTAATTATATATATTTTGATCAACAAAACCAAACAAGAATTTATCAATTATATCTAATGAATATTTCATAAGTCTTAAGTACAGGAAAATTACCAAGGTCAAACAAGCCAATAAAGGTATGCATTACTTCTCTGAAGCTTAATCTATTTCTCTAAGTCCATATCGATTTATGTTGAACATCATAACGATTTCTTTATAAGACTGAAAAGTCATGTTGTTTCAAACAAGTCGATCCTGTAACGATTCTATAAGTCATCGCAACGACTTCTTTAGAAAGCGTAACGACTTGCTTGTCATATCGATTCTATAAGTCATCGCAACGACTTCTTTAGAAAGCGTAACGACTTGCTTGTCATATCGATTCTATAAGTCATCGCAACGATTTCTTTAGAAAGCGTAACGACTTGCTTGTCATATCGATTCTATAAGTCATCGCAACGATTTCTTTAGAAATCGTAACGACTTGCTTGCCGTAACGATTCTATAAGTAATCGCAACGATTTCTTTAGAACTCGCAACGACTTGCTCGTCGTAACGATTCTATAAGTAATCGCAACGATTTCTTCAGAACTCGCAACGACTTGCTCGCCGTAACGATTCTATAAGTATCGCAACGATTCTTCAGAACTCGCAACGACTTGCTCGCTGTAACGATTCTATAAGCAGTCGCAACGATTTCTTCAGAACTCGCAACGACTTGCTCGCCGTAACGATTCTATAAGCAGTCGCAACGATTCCTTCAGAACTCGCAACGACTTGCTCGCCGTAACGATTCTATAAGCGCTCATATCGATTTGTTTCTTTCTAACGATTCGTTAAGTGTTTCACAACGATTTCTTCAGTGAACACAACGATTTGCTTTCTATAACGATTTGATGAGCGTTTCACATCGATTTGCTATATCTCATAACGACTTGGTCAAATCTGTCTTATTCATAACGATTTCATAAGTCATATAGATAACATCTTTATAGTTTATATCGACTTGATATTTAAAGCGCTGAATTGTCAAATCTTCTCTTATCTGTCTGACTGATGTGCATTTAATGAAGACAGAACGTATCTACTGCATGCATGCAGATGCTATCTTTTCATTATCGTGCATACTCTGTCAACATCTTTTAGATCAACTATTTGGCATTGCTATTTTGGTGAAAACTCATGTCAACGTTTACTGACAACAAGAGACAGTCTAGCTGTCTACCTTTCTAGCATTTAATGTGTGCAGGGTCCTAAAGATGTTCTGTCATATAACGTTGGACCATACTGACGCCAGAAGACATTATCTCTTTGCGTGCTCAAATGGATAAAAGATTGTTGACGCTCCCAATGTCAAGCAGTCTAACGTCTACCTATCTAAGAGACAACGGTTTCCTCAACGGCCAGATTTCAATGAAGATATAAATTCAAGACAGAAGAGAAGAACAAGGATATCGAAGAAGAGAACACTCCTTGAAGCAATTCAAATCTTCTGCTAGAATCCTAGAGCCAAGAAACTCATTCCTTCTCGTGTTGCTCTTTGCTCTCCACTTTGTAGTGAAAATCTTGAGAGAGCTTGTGTAGTTCTGAGAGTGTGCTTAGCTTAGAATCTTTGCTCTCAGTTCTAGTTGCTTTCAGATCCTGGCTTATTAAAAGCTTGATCTAGGGAATGAATTCTTTCTCTCGCTTGTGCTTCCCCTTCGTGTGTGAAGGAAGACCTGTGGTATCCACGGTATTGTTTCCCTTCGTGTGTGAAGGAAGACCTGGTGGTATCCATGGTTGTTGTCCCTTCGTTGTGAAGGAAGACCTGGTGGGGTATCTAGGTGGTGTAATTCCCTTCGTGTGAAGGAAGACCAGCTGAGCTGGGTGTTGTTGCGTCCTTAGGGGGCTGTACCCTAGTTAGTGAAATCCTGAGTTGTTGCTCAGGGACGGACGTAGGACTCCTAAGGAAAGAGGGTCCGAACCAGGATAATCCTTTCTGTTGTGTGATTGTCTTCTTTGTGTGTTTGATTCTTAAACTACAGTCACTACCTCCTTCGAAGATCGTTTGTGTGAATGTTTTTTACAGGTATATTCTAGAGTAATTTTTTTAAAGACCCATTCACCCCCCCCTCTGGGGCTCGTCAACTGGGCAACACTACATTAATAAAGAAATTATGTACAACATGTCCCAAATAAAAGTACGGTACAGAAAGAAAGGTGTAGTCCTTAAGGGGCATACCCTGAGGACTTGCAAAAAGGCCACTCCAACTCCCGGTACAAGCGATCACGCTCACAACTCACACTGCTGGCAACGCACGGTGAACAAGCCGCCACCACGACCGTCCGGAAACGAACTCCTGCGACAGCGAGTCCCTACCTGAAGAGAGTAGGGGGTGAGCCTCGCGAATAACGCTCAGTGTGGATAACCAGTCCCTTACTAGCCAGAGCAGTAGGAAATCCACAAAGCGAAAGCAAAACTACTCTACAAAGAAGTAAAGCGGGAAACACCTACTGCAGAGAGCTAGAAAGCAGCGGAACAGAGGAATGCAACGAACCACAACCAGGGTCGGGCCAACACGACTCCCGCAAAACCAGCGGAGTCAACACAAAGCAGAAGCAATACCTCGGCACACACCCGCCGAGACAAAGAAGCTTACGGAACACCGGAGCAACCACGTGAGACCAGAGTCTCATGACATAAGCACCAACATCCCAGACCTCCACGAGGTCGGGAGGGAACAACCAGGTGTCACCACGAGAGACACTGAGCACCACGTGAGAGAGAACATCTCACCACAAGCCACGGCCACCTCGAACCTCCACAAGATTGAGGGCCCACAACAGAACCACCCTGGACCTCGGACATGCCACGAGGTCAAGGAACTACACACTTCGTTGCCACACAGACGGAACCAACGAAACCGGTTACCGAAACAGCACCGGGTGACTACACAAGGCACCCCGAGAGAACCCGCAGAACGGAAACCACTAAACACAGCCCACAAGCCAAACCAACAGATCCCGGAAGTAGACACAGCCAGGCTAAACCCCATGCAGGCTTGGGCAACCAGACTCACTTGTAAACAACGTGAGAAACTCCGTCATAATAAGAGCACCGAAGCTACCGCCACAGGCAGCTAAGAGAGGGAACACAGTCCACCCCTCTCACTCGCCAGCCGCTGACTCCTGCCTACGACCTCCCTAGGTAGAGTGAGGCTAGTGAGTCACAGTAAAGAACATAACCACAAACCACCGCAGCTCGACCGAGCTGCGGCCCCATGCCTGACCTCTCTACGCGGCTCCGGAACCAACGCAGAGCGAGGTAGTGAGAAGGACTAGCTGGTCCGCACTGGAAGAGCACATCAACCACCTCGGAGACCCAGACCAGCTAAGAGAGCTCTACAAACGACTCTACGCCGCTGTCCCCACCGTTTTCCCCTTCTGCTCCAAGTTCGTGACTTGAGCAAGCTCGCCGCCCGGGAGAACCTCCCTCTAATAGACGCGTGGGGCTGGGGGTCCCAAGTAATGGTAACAACCTATCTCGCGGACAAGCCCTCAAGTGCCTAGCTCCGGCAAACAGAGAACTGGTGGGGCAACCACCACAGAAACGGCACAGCTGGCTTATAACCAAGACAAGCTCAACAGGCACAGGCACGCACGGCCCTCACCCCTTCCGGAACCCCCAGAAGGGCCGTCGGCCAACACCGCACACACGGCACGGCCGAGAAGCCGAACCCACCCGACAGAATAGACACCATCGCTCTTCTAATAATCAATTGACAGTCAGAAAATCGATTATTAGACAGACGCGAGCCTCCTAGCACCGCCGCTAGGACACGCTACGAATGTGTCACCTTCGGTCACTGAACGTAGAGAGGCAACCTGCCGCGTTCCCACCAGAAGGTCCTAAGGCAACCCTACCCTGGGGCACACGCCGACATGCCAACCGCGGCCATGGAAACACTCGAGGCAGACCATATGTTTTTCCGCACCCTCCTGAACCGTCGCGATGGCAACGCGACGGGCAGGGCAACCGCGACAAGCGCCAGGTCGCGACAGAGAAGTAGGTCGCGACAAGAACCTTGTCGCGACAGGGGACCGGGTCGTGACACGACTCTTATCGCGATGGCCACCAGTGCCGCGATAAGGTCACGCCCGACCAGAGTGACGCCTTCTCTGATGTCGCGACGTGCTCAGCGGTCGCGACATCAGCTGGAGAGGCAGACTACCAGGATGCTACATCCCGGATCGCCCACACAACACAAACATGCATACAATGGGGAGGGTAGCATGGGGAAAGCTGGAAAGCTATCTACCAACACAGGAGAACTCCCAATCCACACAACAAATATGGGCACAAGAGATCCCTACCGATTATGAAGAACCGAACCACAACAGGGCCTTCACGAAGGCACGACCGCCACCTCCTCGCTCCACAATGACCCTCCAGCGCTCCGCACGAGCTGCCGGCGCTCCTCCAAGCTCCACGCCGCCGGAGAAGAAGGGGAAGGAGGCTTCCCACCTCGGAGAGGAGGAGGGAAGGGAGAAAGAGCCAAAAGGGAAAGAAGGGCGCCGACCAAGGCTTTTAGCCTTCGGCCCCCAGAAGGTGACGGGGCGGGCGCCGCGTTACCAACCTTAACGCGACGGCTGCCCACACCGCGACCAGAACCGTCCCACCTGGACGCCGCGACAACCCGACAAGTCAGTATGCCATGCCTGCCCTCTGACAGGCGTCAGACGATCAAAAAGTGGAAAGCAGTCGTGACCTGTTGACCGCGGGCGCGACAAGAACGCGACACAAAAAAGCGGTCGCAATAGCGATGACTGTCACGACGGGCACATCGTCCGCGACACTAACGCGTCGCCCAGGCCACGTGTTAGTGTCTAGTCATCCAACACGCATTGGAAGAACCTGGAAAGCCCGAGATGTTACAATACATCCAACAAAAAAAATAATTTTGTCCTCGAAATTAAGGGCGAAACCCTTCGGTGAAAACAATAGGTGCAAAGAGACCACTGATAATGGTGATGTTATTAATGATATCATATTATTTTTATTATCTTATGGTCCTTAATTTTACACAAATTCATTGTCACTTTATTACAAAAATGATAATTGATTAAATCTCTACTGTGTTGTATTTGCAGGATTAATGGACCAAGAAATGAAGTGTCAAATGGGCCAATAAATTTGATTAGACCAAGAGAGAATAATGAGAGACTCTATTTTTTAATAATATTCCCTCTCTCTCTTTATTTTCAAAAACACTTTCTCATTTTTAAAATCCCTCTCCGATTTTCCAAAAATCTCTCTTCCTTTAAACTCTCCCCATTCTCTCTTTTCTCTAACACTTTATAAAACTCTCCTATCTCGCTCTCTCTCTCATTCCATTTTCTTTCCCTCTTCTCTCCCCCCCTCCCTCTCTCCTTCTCCTCTCGCTCTTCTTCCTCCCTTCTCTTCTTCCTCCTCGTCTCTTCTCCCTCTCTTACTCCCGGTCCTCTCTCTTCTCGGTGTGACAGAGCAGAACGGCAGCAGCAGCGCCAGCGCCCGGTACCCCCCCCCTCGCCCCGCAGCCTCGCCCCGCCCGGCCACTGCCCCGCCTCAGCCCGCGCTTGCCTGGCCGCACGCCCAGGCCGCCCCCGCCCCTTCCTACGTGCATGCTTTTGCATGCACGTAGGCAGCGCGCCGCGCTGCCCTCTCTCTCCTCTCGCCGCTGTTCTCTCTCCTCTTCTCTCCTATCTCTCATCTCTATCTCTCTTTCTCTCCTCTCTCTCTCTCCTCTCTCGCCTTCTCTCTCTCAGTGCTCTCTCTCCTACCTCTCCCCTCCTCCACGCGCTCTCTCTCTTCTCTCTATTTTCTCTCTCTCTCTCTATTTTCTCGCTTCTCTCTCCTATCCCTCTCTTGCGCTCTCTCTCTTCTATTCTCTCTCTCTCTCTCTTGTTTTCTCTCCTCTTTCGTCTCTCTCTTTTTCTCTCTCATCTTTTATTCTCTCTCTCTTTCGTTCTCTCTCTCCTTTCTCTCTCTAATTTCCAGATTTTCTTAGGATAGTTAATGATTTATGTTGGTTTAGTATAAAACAATCTTTGTTGATCATTTTGTTTAGTGGAATGCAATTTTAGATGTTTGTCTCTTGAGTTTTCTCATTCACTCTTTATCTCTCTCTTTACTTATTTAGCATAGTTTAGCATTATTAATGAACTTAGTTTCAATATCATCACATTGTTTTCCTGACTAAAAACCTAACGTTTTCAACTCTAATCTTTTTTCCCGTGGATTCGACTCGGTCTCACCACTTAACTACTTTAAAATATTAGTGTAGGCCGATTATTTGAGATTGTTAGTCACCATTTTAACGACGCATTCGTGGGCTATCAATTTTTGGCGCCGTTGCCGGGGAATAGATTTTTAGTTTTGATAATCTTGGTGTTTTTTTGTATATTCAGGCTAATATTTTTCTTTCTTTTTGTAGGTATCAATAAAAAGTGAAAAATCCTGAAAATTGCAAAATTGAAGAATCTGTCAGAAATCTGTCACTAAAGGGAGATCTGTAACTAAAAGGGGCTGTTTTGGAAACAAATCCGAAAATTGCACAAAATAATCAGAAAAAGGTAAGTGAGGTGAGTTTCCTTCTCTCTCTCACTCTTTCTATTTGTTTACTTTCCAAAAGAACGAGGGATTGCGTTGGAGGTAAGTACCCTTAAACCCTCTTGATTGAGTTTCTTTTTTTTTAGTTGCCATGTTTAGATAATCATTAAAAAAAATAAAAAAAATTAATCACTTGAATCCAATAAAAGATGTCATGTCAAGATTAGAAACTTTCCATCTTTAGGGCATGCATCATTTAGACTTTCCATCTTTAGGTAAGTTTCTTTTTTAAAAGTTTCCTTTCTTATCGAAGATTGCTGGAGGCAAGGTGAGAATCTTAACTTCTTTGAAAGCATGATCATGCATTTTGTCATGCTTGCATAGAACCCCTTGCTTGATTTTGTGGTGTGCCACATCATTTCTAAAATAATTTAAGGGTAAATTTCCTTAACAAGATAAGGTGGGGATTTGATCACCTTCCTTAGCCCACAAACCACAACTTCCTGCATCTTTTGCATTCCCAGCCCAATAAAAGGCAGTAGACATTGAACCTAGGGTTCACAATGAGATTTTGGTCCACCTAGTCCCACTATCAAGTTTGGAACTGGTGTCTAAGGCTAGAGGTTAAGTGGCAAATGCCTAAGCGGAAAGTGGTCTCTAATTAGGTCCCTACGGAATTAGGGGGAGCCTCCCACTACCCCACCTCTTACCTGGCCAGTGGACATACATGTTAGTGGACTTAGGTTGGTTTAAGTCACTTTGTGAGAAAGCTTACTTTTTGATCCCATCCCTAGGTCTTTAGGTTAATTGTTTGCACTTATTTGTCTCTGCCTAAAAAAAAAAAAAAATAATCTAAATTGCAATAAAAAAAGAGAAAAAGTCTCATCTTCTCATTCACAATCATATGTGTGCAACCCGCACATCATATAGGCCATGGACCCAAACCATTTTCATCTTTCATTCAACGTGGCCCAGCCTACTTTGAAAATACACATTTCTTGTCAGCCCTATGAAAGTACATTCTCTGGGTGGCCCAACTCTCAGATTTACCCAAGATCAGCCCGCATACTAATTTGTTCCATAATGTGCCATCTTTCCCCAAGCAAAACCCAATATTTTCAAGGGCCTTACCACCTCCACTCCTTACCCAAAAGATGAACAAATGTCCCTCCTACCGAATTGAGTGGCTTACCAAGATCCACAAGGGGAAATTCAAGGACCCTTTCTTGGTGCTGACATCATCTCATGGTTCAATGAAGGATTTTTGGCATTGATCTGCCGGTGTGCTTAACAAATGCTCTTGAAGGCACACCCTTCCAACCACGCTCGAGAAGTAAATGCCACACTTAACACTTAGAGATCAACCTATTCTGGCCCAAGCCCAAAGTCCACCTATCCACAACTTTCACATTGGGCCCAATGCCAAATTGATATTCATGACAAAAGTCATCATGAGGGAACATGTATATCCACAGTCCACTTATACTCTCCCTCACAATCAGGCCTCTTCGATGATCAATTTGGGCAATTTATGCAAAAATCCATGATAACCAACAAATCTTTGAGCAAACATTCACCCAACAACAACAAGAATTGGAGCAATCTTTGTCAAAACTGACCTCCTGATTACTCAACTGATGGAATCAAAGGAGGCAAGATAGTCAGTCACCATGCCAACCCATTGACAATCATGCACATCATTATCTTGATTGTGACCAACAATTTGACTCTCAAATTCCATCCACAACTTCTCAGTCCAACATGATTGTGGACACGCCCACTTGGAAATGAGAGAATATTTAACGAGTCAAATCAGGAGGAGATGGTGCCACTGAAAATCAATCCAAAGTCTTGGCCCAACTTGAACTGATCATCAAGAAGACTCCATCCATAATGTCATACTTAAGGAAAGCTCTAGTGAGTTAGCTGAACTCAGTTAGGGGGAGGCAAAAAGAATGTCATCTAATGTTAGGTCCAAGTTTGATGTGACATTGTTTCAAGTGGATGACAGAGAAGATGTGAGTGGGAGAAGAGCTGGGTGTAATCATCAATCATTCTTCTTGGGTAAGAGAAGAATTAGAAATTCTGTCTGAAGTCCACATTGACTGGGTCTCTCTTGATGTCGACAGACAGGAACTCCCTACCTCTCCCTGATCTTGGCAAATCCAACATGTTCATGACATGCTACCACTAGCTGATTGGTCAACTGCACTTGAACCTTTTAAGCATCCTTGTGTTGAAAGTCATATCCATTTCATTCCTGATCATGCTACTATTTTTGACTCAAGTCAGCCTGTGCAGTTCAAGCAATCCTCTGAGCATCCAACTCAATCTGACCTCAATATCTGAAAGAGGATCTAAAATGGAAGTTGTGGGTGAAAGGATGAAAACAATAAAGTCCGCATTGATGTGTTCAACACATATAAAGATTTTAGTGTCCAAATGAATATTCCTTAATTGAAGATATGATCTTGAATACCCAATTTCTCTATCATTTAATGATATGAAGGGTAAGTTTGGCCCACTTGACCACCATGGCGGTGATGCCTTACAAAGAAAGAATTTGATGCAATTGATTGGGGGTGTTACGTGAGGCTATTACCTCCAGTGTCTGGATGAAGACATTAAACTTAGCGCTTGTTGGGAGGCAACCCAATATTTTTTGGAAATTTTATTTCTACTGATTTCGTTTTTATTTTGTGTTAGGTGTTTGTTGGCCACTATCCTTTGATAAAGCTAGTGTGCAACCACCCGCATGTGATCATCAGTTGCATCTCTCCTTTCTTAACTTATATTGGCTTTATTCTATTGTCATTACTTTTATGCCATAAGGACAATGTCATTTAAGTTGGGGGAGAGACAAATTGTATTTCAAATTTTGTCCCTAACATTGTGCTTCATGCTTCGTATTTCATGCAAGAAAAAAAAAAATTCTAGCTTGACTCATAGTGTACTTGTGAAGGTGGTGAGTTGAAGGGGTGAGTTAACTAGTTATGTTTTTTAGCATCTTCCTCAAAATAGATTTGAAATTCATCAACACAGTAAAGTATTGTTTTGAGCTATTCAATGGATGATGATAGTTTTACCGAACATTCAGGTTGATTGATTG
>JACBKR010004319.1:0-24702 GCA_014218235.1 Colocasia esculenta | reverse complement strand
CAAAGGTGTTATATATAGGAATCCTATTGGATATCGACAGCACATTGCGTGAGCGCAATTCCATGTACAAGGCACGTTTCTATTTGGATAATTTATAAAATTACAGCTTCCGAAAGCGATTTCCTCATTCGTTTAAGCAGACCATGCGATTTAATTGCTAGCTAGCTCGTGGTTATGTAATTTGAGCGATAAAAACGGAAATGTGTCTATCTATCTATCTATTATGTATATACCCTTCGCGTGTATGCCTTGCTGATCTGGCGCGCGGGGGCAAAGTTTATCACATGGTCCTCCCATCAAGCAAGTAGATGTGTATGACCGATCCGGAATAGATAAATACCACGTACGGGCCATCAAAATGGTGTTTTTAATATAACAATTGATGATATTATTTTATTGGTCCAAAGCTATGATCAACTAAAGAGAAATGTGAATTGAGATAAGAAAAATACTTGTTGCAAATCCAACCGAGGGTTTGCCACCCAACCCCTTAGAGTCATGGGTACTCATGATATAAAATATTGTTATAATATAAAGAGTTGAGTACTCATTATAACATGAGATATTATCATAATATCTCATATCATAAGATGACATAAACTCTCGTTGAATTTGTAACAATTGTGACCAATTAAGGGTTTGCACCAAATTTTTTTCATTATAGAGTGAAAAACAACGAATAATCAATAATATGATAGTCACATCGATCGATTTTATAGCAAGTCAGTCAAATTTTTAATTAACCAACCTGCTATACACACATGCTTGCTGACGTTTTGCCGGCCCCCTAGTAAGAAGGGTGATGAACTAATGATCAACTCAAGAGAAAGGTGAATTAAGTTAAATGGTCCAAATTCAATAATTCCAGAGAGAGTGAGAAAGACAAATAATCAATTAGATGATAGACACATTAATATTATAGCGGTTAGACAAAATTTTAACGTACGTGCACGCTTGCTGATGTTTGTCCCAAGGAAGAAAGGTGACGGACTAATGAACCAGCCCTTTTGTTCCCCCGAGAAAGGTTTTGTGCACTTTTTATTGCACTTTGGTCTTCTTATTGGCCAATGCACTAGAGGCACATTGTGCCAACCCAATGAAAAGCCAAAGTGCAATGAAAAGTGCAATGAAAAAGTACACAAAGCCTTTCTCTTGTTCCCCCAGTGGAGGACCCAATTAACTTTGTCTGTGTTGGGATAGCATCGAATCAAATAACATGTGCAAACTAGATAGCGATTTAGTAGTAAAATTTTAAGTAATTCTTAGGGGGTGGAAGTAGAGCATGGAACATTGCATAAACATCATTGTGGCCGCCATCGTGTTTGTTCATTTGTCTCTTCCATGCACTTTCTTTGTATCGTCTTAATTTGGATTTACCATTGTTATAACTTATTTAACCTAATTCACCCTCTCCCTTCCCTCAAATAATTGGCTTCATCATAGCTTAATTTGGGCCACCACTTTTAATTTTCTCGATCTAATTGCAACGGATTGGCCACAAAATGATATGCCTTAAAATTACTAGAGAAATGCTCTTCTTGAGCAGATATCAGATGGATATAATTCACCCTTGACGGACAGCAAATCGCTAGATCTCAAACTACTAATCAAGTAGCTAGTCAGAGATTATATATAATCTCCACGATCATATTGTATATATGTAAACTCTCCATATATATTTGTATGGTCAAGGCCTTTATATTGGAGTGTAAAAAAAAAGACCTTTATATTGGCTACAGGTGATGATTCATCCCCACCCTTTTACCAAATTATAATGGTTTACATAGCTGTAAATTTGACTATATATGTGACTTTTATGAGATACTTCCCTTCATACACATCATAAATAGTTTTTTTTTTTTCATAACAATTAATGGTTTTACAATTATGGACATAAGTACACGAAACCAATTAATCCCATCTTTGTCGGGGAAACGCCTTGTTGAAATTTCTTGAACATGCATTCCTCCTTGAAAGTTGGAACCGTCCAAGATCACTAGTCTTGTTAAAGTTTCTTTCACATGCATGCATTCCAGCTTGAAGGTTGGAAGAAGAATATGTAGGAGAGAAAAGATTGATGCCATTGGTCTGCACATCCCGGCCCCACCATCCTTTCCCTAAATTTTTTTTTTCATATAGACTTATATTTTCAATATAAAAATTATTTATCTCTTCTAATTTACTATTTAATTATCAGAGGACAAATAATTTTTATAGATATCGCTCTTAATCTATAATTATTTGTCACCCCTTAGTACGTATTAAGGTGGCAATAACATATTAAAAGTGACAAATAATTTTCAGAAGAAATGGCATAAATGTTACTGTTAGGTGAGACCCATGCACCTACACAAAAGTCTATAAGCTACCAGTCTAGACGTACAGCTAGCAATTCTTTATGTAGAATGGACATGTTTATTTAATTATTGTCAAGATAGGTAGCAAAATCATCTGTGTTGGACACCACTTGACATGGGATGAAATGAAATGTTTATTAAATGATGAGAAATATCTATTGAAAGAAAAGTTTTGTAATAAAATTTAGGTGGATTGTAGGAAAATAATCCTATCGGTTGACCGGTACCAAAAGTAGGTCTTTGTGTGGGGGACTCTCAAGTCTCCATTAATAAAATCATTTCTTACAATCTACTTCAATTTGGTTACAAAATTTTTCTTGAGATAAACGTTTTTCTTGTAATTAAGATTAGTCTTGCTCTTGTAATTATGCCATCCTTAAAAATCCTTGGTTCCGTACAATATTTTGCTCATGAAAGCATGGAAAAAATTAATAACGAAACCGAACACCCTATAAGAGCTTTCCTTTTCTTCAGGACATGACCAGAAAATTATAAAAATATTATTTCTGAAAATATATCTGGGCACAAAACATCACTTTTGTTGAAATATTGTTGCACAAATACCATCGCCCTAACAAGCCCCCGACCGGTCCACTTTTGTAATTGCCAGGCCTGAGCCGGACCCAGGCTCGGTAGTATAAGGTGCCCGGTTTTCAGTCCAGGGCCGGCCCGTTTTAGTTTCTCCCGGCCCGCTTTTGTCCTAGACCGGCTGGGTGAACTCAAAATAAAAGGGAAAAATGGAAAGGAAGCTGGAGCGGGCCTGGCCAACAAGCCGGCCCAGTCCAGTTGTCATCCACGTGTGAATCTACCAGAAGGATGGCCTTTTATTTATGAATAATATTAATATTTTGCTGATCGGATAAATAATTTGCTCGACCAATTATGTTATTGATCTATTTGGATATGGAGTCTATGTGAGGCTCGAGCACTGACCAATTTACTCGACCAATTGAACATAAAATATTTCTCCTTAACTATTTGTTGTTCAAAGTAAGATTCGTCGTACCGTTCGGATTGATCGTACCGTATTCTCCATGAGACGGTACGTACCGTATTGTACCGTACCGTATCGTTGAGATACGGTGAAAAAATAACTTGTTTGATTTGTTTTTTTAATTTTGTGATTTGGTTAATATTTAAAATGAGCAAATTTCAAAAGAAGACTCTCCATCCAAACTTAAGATAGATTTTCCATCTCTTCTCATACAGGTAGCCTTTCTCTCTCCCCTTTCTCTTTCATATCCTCCAGATCTATCAGAGATATCACGCCTTCTACAGCCTAAAAAGAGGCTTATATGCTCATGAGATCTTCATCAAAGTTATTTTATTCTTTTTCAATATCATCTTCAAAGTGGCATCATCTCAATTGGTGATCTATGTCAAAAGTTATAGTAGATTATTCTTCACATTCTCTCTCATATCATGATTTACATATACATATATAATTATCACATCTTTCACATCTCAAATGAGGGTATATCTCTTCGAAACTTCTTCATGAAAGGTGTTCCCCACGACTTTCTCTATGAGTTCCAACTAAAATCACATCAAATGAATATATGTACTTAAAGATACAATAGATTATTCTTGACATTCTCTCTCATATCGTGATCCAAAAATTAGCAATGAGTGCAGCCTCTCTACAACCTGAATGATGGTGATCTAATCTTTGGACTCTTCAAGAAAGTTGTTCATGATATGAGCAATGTATTTCATTAGATCAAAACTAAGAATTCGAAAACAGAAACAAAACTATAACGTCTTAAAATGTATAATAAAATATTAATATGACACTAAAAAAATCAACAGGACGACATTTGGTTTCAAAAATAAAGTCAAATTTGAAGTCATCATAATTACTAGAAAAATGTACTAATTCTAAAAATATAAATATCATGAGTTCTTAATGCATAGATGCTGATATTAAGTCGACCTAATGATTTTTAAGACAATTTTTAGTTGACAAAAAATTAATTTAAAAAATTAAACTAAAATGACTATAATTTGTATCATCTCTTAATTAGTTTATGTTTGAAATTTTATCTCAATTAGACATCATTTAGACCCCTTAAGTGCATATAGAATTTGTCGCGGTACAGCGAACCCTCTGTCAACGGAACGATATTTGTTTTGAAAATAAAGTCAAATTTGAAGTTATCATAATTATTATAAAAATGTATTGATTCTAAAAATATAAATATCATGAGTTATTGATGCATAGATGTCGAGATTAAGTCGACTTAATGATTTTTGGGACAGTTTTTACTTGACAATAAAAAATTAATTTAAAAAATTAAACTAAAATGACTATAATTTGTATCATCTCTATATTAGTTTATGTTTGAAATTTTATCTCAATTAAACATCATTTAGACCTCTTAAGTGCACACAGAATTTGTCGTGGTACAACGAATTCTCTGTGCACTTCAACAGAGTGATATTTAGTTTCGAAAATAAAGTCAAATTTGAAGTCATCATAATTACTAGAAAAATGTATTGATTCTAAAAAAATAAATATCATGAGTTATTGATGCATAGATGTCGAGATTAAGTCGACCTAATAATTTTTTAGACAGTTCTTATTTGATAAAAAATTAATTAAAAAATTAAACTAAAATTATTATAATTTGTATCGTCCCTTAATTAGATTATGTTTAAAATTTCATCTTAATTAGACACCATTTAGATCTTTAGATGTTGAGATTAAGTCGATCTAATAATTTTTGGGACAATTTTTATTAGACCAAAAATTAATTTAAAAAATTAAACTAAAATTACTATAATTTTTATCATCTCTTAATTAACTTATGTTTAAAGTTTCATCTCAATTAGACATCATTTAGACCTCTTAAATACATCGGACGTGAGAGAGTAAGTTAAAAACAAAAAAAAGGGCTCGGACCGCGCCAAACCGGCCCGGTCCGGTGCGTACCGGACCGGGCCGTCGGCGACCCGCCGCGTCTTGCGACGGGTCGCTCGGGTCGACTCGACCGTGCCTGGGCGCCGCTTGCGCCCAGGCACGGTACGGTACGCCCGTGCCGCGCCGGTTTGGGCGGCACGGGCGAACTCAAAGGGGATACTTTTCCAAAATGTTATGATAGTACTACAAATTCTTCTTAATAGCACCTTGCCTCTATTCCAACTTTTTCACTCTATAGTTTAGAACTTTCTATGAAATGGAAAGAAACTAATAGTTTGGAGTTGAAAAATACTTACTGCCCCTGGATTGAGTGCATTTAATTAATCTCATTGGATCACGTAGAGTCATATAATAATGTAATAGGGCATAATTGAACTGTTTGGATTTAATTCTATTGGATCACATCGTGATGGTGGCAATAGATGATGACGTAAGTGGTGACTAATAGCTAGGGGTGCACACGGGTCGGTTCAGTTCGAATTGACTCATTTTTTGTCAACCCGAACTGAATCAAATCTCAAGATCAACCCGAACCGATCCGATTCGATTTGGTTTAAATCGAAGTGTAATGTCTTTTATTATACAACTATGTGCTTGCCTTGATGGCTAAGGCGTTAGCCTTTTAGGTGACAGGTTGGGTGTAACTCAAGACGTCGCAGACGCTGCGCCACCCAGCGCTAACCAACTGCCGTATATTTTATTTAAATTATTAATGCTATTCGGTTTCAAAAAGTAAAATCAAACTGAACTGTGTAGAGACTCAAATCGAACTGAACCAAATCGAACTGGTCAATTCGATTCGATTTTTGATTTAAACCGAATTATGAACAACCTACTAATAGCAGCACAACTAGTGGCCACAAACAATCCGATAAACCGTAAATTTTACTAGCTGCCCGACCACCCATCAAGAGTCATGTTTAGAAAGGGAATTTAAAATTTTGTTTGGTCCCTGCTACTCTTGCCAATTAATTTTTACATTCATAACTTTACCATATAGTCTTGAATCTGAAATCTTAACTTTCTTAAAAAGCAAAAGTTCTAGGGGGGCAAAAACTTAAGACTTAAATTACTAAAAGGTCCCTTAAAAGTTAAAAGTCTAATAAAAGTCAATACTCCTATGTCCATAAGTAAATAGCCAAATTATATAGACTAAAATTTAGAAAAGTTTTTCAAAAAAATTAAAAAATATCCAACTCACATCACTTTGACGAAAGACACACTACATGTATGGTGGTAATCCAATGCTCTCTGCAGTCTATATTGTCCTGGTCCTTAGCAGAATTTTGATACCTACCATGGGGTTCATATCATTTTAATTACCATGTTCGTAGTAGGACATAGAGGATTTGCTTTTCCTATGATAATGTGCAGAAATATATGCCATTAATTTGATTTGATACTGAATCTAGAGCCATGCCATTAATTTAAGTAAATTGTGCATTATATCATGTTACTATGTGCATTATTCTTATAGATATGTGCATGACCCAAAGGTGTAGCTTTTCTTGTTGGGCCTCCTCACCCATTCGATTGCGTTATTTACACCACAACTATTTGTGTTTGGCGTCAAGGATGCCTTCACTCTTTAATTCCATTTCGGGCATTATGTGGATGCCTTCACTCTTTATCAACTGAGGATCCCTCAACTTTGCATGTAAGTTTTGTGTTAGCATTTGAACCATCAGTAAATATTTTACATCAATACTACATTACAAATGCGAGGTCCAAACATGGTTTATAGGCTTAGTACTCCCTAGTGTTTCTTGCTTTCCAGTCCAGTATCATAGTAAGTCAATGGGAAATTAATGCAACTGTTCTATGTCGTGCAAAGGTAAGATATTAATCACACTGGATTAAAAAGCGAAGGCATCAATAAAGAATAAAGTTGTGTCGAAATATATAAAATAGGGATAGAAAAAATAAGTGTAATTTTCATTTCAAGGCACCTTAGGAATGAATCAATTAATCCATTATCTCCATTTTCTCCTTAACCCCCCTCATCCCATGAACAATAGTACTACCAATATCCCATTATCTAACCTCAAATATTTATATTAGGATGGTAGCTCATGTGATATTTAATATGGTGTTGCACGGAACATCACGTGAGCAAATAAATAGAAGAAGCAATAGATAGTGACAGTCGGTAGCGGCGGCAGCGGTTAGCGATGACGATCAATAGTGAGATCTAAAATCACCATTTGAGATCAGTTTTGTATTTTGGAGTCAAATTTTATATTTTGAAACCTAAAGTTTATATTTTCGAACCTAAATTACTATTAAAAATTTAGTCAATATTTTAAACACTAACAGTAATATTTTGGAGTATAAAATTTATATTTTACATCCTAAATTATTATTTAAAATTTAATCAATAATTATAAATCTTAAGAGTAATATTTTAGAGTCAAAATTTATTTTTTAGAGTCTAAAATTTATACTTTAAAATTTAAAATTTATATTTTAGAGTTCAATTACTGATTGTTAGCCGTTGAAATTATCTTCAGTTGCTACTAATTGTCGGTCACCTATTGCCCTTCGATGTAGCTATTTTGCATAACTACTTACTATCTATCAATCTATGTGACCTCTAGCATACCGATCGATAGACGCCATCTTAATACACTTACAAGTGAAACAAATGTATTAAAATTTTCACATGTTCAAATATCAAATGCTATATACTTTCTCCGCACACGTAGGGCAGGGGCACCACATGGCGACGCCAAGAAAAAGATCTTTGATACTAATTTATTATTATAAACTAGTTGAAAACCTGTGCGATGCACGGTATTTGTTTATAAAATATTAAGATAAATAAAAAATATTATTTATAAAAGTATATAATTTTTATTACAAAAATTTTGTTAAACTAAATAGGAAAATTTTATTCTTAAAACAAAGGAAGGTGGATTGCACGAAGGTAGGTTTAAAATTGAATTTTTTCTAAAAAGTTATGGTCTGCTCGATTTATCAAGATTTTTTAGATGGTGAGTATCTTACCTTGTTTAGAAAGATTTCTTCGTTGATTTAGGTGACAATTAATATTTGACACTTGTCTTACAGGAGGTGTGTTAAAGTTGATAGATTTATTATTTTATGTTAGGATTTGTTTACCCCGATTTTGCTTAACCATATTTAGCTGCGATATAGATAGATTTAGTTGAGAGATTTAGGCGAAAAAACTCTACTTCTGGTGCTGCCACGTGGTGCTCCAGAACTAAATTTTGTTAGAATAGTATAGATTGACTTGGACACGACCCTAACTTACTGTTATAAATTGACTGGTCAAACAGCCGAGTGGGGCTGTTTTGTCTTCTTGTGGGTCCCACGATGCCCGCTAACGCAAGAGAGAGGCACAGCCCGATCCCTCGCACGCCGCCTCCTATTTCTCACGGCGGCTGCTTTTTTTTCCTTGTGCTGTGCGCTTTGAGAGGAAGAAGATTGGGAGAGACTCCATTTGGGGAGATCGCCGGTGTAAAAGTATCTTTTTACTTTATATATTTTTTATATTATAGTGAAGTCTTTCTACTTTACTCGACATTTAAGATTGACCAAACTAAGTAAAAAGTTCCAATTTCTTTGTGGTTTGCGTTGTTTAGTTTGCGATTATTCTCTTTTTAACTTTGTCGCATGCAACGCTTACCAATCACATGCTTGCAGTCAATCCATTCCTCTATGGATATATTTCTCTTTGTTCTAAGATCTTATATCAAAATATATATTTATGTGATTATGTGAAACATTAGGTTGCTGTCAAAGATGTCGATTGCAAAAATTGAAGTAGAGAAATTTGACGGCTTGATCTAGAGCAGAAGAGATTGAACGTTATTCTAGTACAAAATAATTTGCGCACCAAATGCTTCTCCAGAAGAACTCTAAAAAGGAAGATGTTGTTTGAATGAGCTGGACCTAAACATAACAAGTACTATACAATTGTATTTTGACTGATGAGATAATGTATAATGCTGCTGATGTCGAGAGACTACTATTGATTTATGGAAGAAATTGAGAAAGTTTTATATGTTAAAGTCACTCACAAATAAACTTTATTTGAAAAGTAACTTCATAGTTTGTGTATATCTGTTAGGAGTGACTTTTTTTAGCACATGAATATTTCAATAAATTAATTTTCATAGATTTGCAATGTTTAGGTTAAAGTGGATTAAGAAGTTCACGATCTTTTTTGCCTTTCATTTTTACCAAGATCTTATAACCATTTGGTGAACACAGTACTCTATGGTAAAGAAACTTTAAAAATGGAGGAAGCAAATTAATGCATACGTCCAGAAAATAGGGTCGGTTAGCAATCTCACCAGAGCATTTTTAAGAAGTCTCAGCAGAACAATAGGGGGGGATTGGAGGTGTATTTAGCATCTAATTGTTGTTTACTAATACAACTCTAACTTCTCTTTAACTACGAGTTTTCATATTTATCTAATCTTCCTAATTTTAATCCTCTTAATTGGGTTAGGTTGGGACTCTAAATTTATGGTTAGGTAGTTAGAGTAAGGTTAGGAGTCCAACTTAGATGTATATGAGTCATATTAATGACTTACTTGCCCTTTTAAATTAGAAAATAATAGAGTTACAAGTTTTAGGATTTTTTTTATTCTACTTTTAAAACTCTGTCTTGACTCAATAACATTTATCCATTTATTAAAGCTCGTTTTTATTTTCGATTAAAGGGTTTTAATTAATTTATTTTTTTAATATTTTTATTTTTTATTTATTTAAAAATAACGAATTACTACAACCTTCATTTATCAACCATGGTAGGGAGTCACCAAGATGTATCTTATGGCGACCATATGGGAGATCTGGTGCAGCCGCAGCAGGTGCCTTTTGAGGGCCAGACCATGTTTTCTCTGCAAATCGTATGCAGAGCCATGCAATCTGTTAGTGCTATAGCTCTATCCCATCAATTTAAGGGGAGGAGCCTAACGCAAAAGTAGCGAATACATGAGCTTCAGTTATGGGGTATTAATGTCCCAGCATATCCCAGGTATCTGTTCCGAGGTTGATTCGATGGTTCACTCCACCACCTAGCAGACTAAAACTGAATGTGGACGGTGCCTTTAAGATAAGCACAAGGATGGCTGGTGGCGGAGGATTTGTTCGTGACTTGCATGGTGATATCATATTTGCCTTCGCTGCAGCATACTCTGAGGTGGATTCCAATCTTGAAGCAGAGGCTATGGCTTTACGAGATGGGCTCACGATTTGCTGCGATAAGGGACTCGGTTCTGTAGTGGTGGAGACATACTCACTTTGCTGCGGCTTTTTCCCTTGTGGTATGCGTTTGGTGAGGAAGAAGATTGGGCGGGACTCCGTATGGAGAAGATCGCTCTCTATTGTTGACTTATGAGTAGGTGTAACGTAGAGCAAGTACCCTTTGCATATATATCTCAAAAGGAAAGATTAATATCCGGCAAGAGAGATGGGTGTGGAGCCCTTACCTTCTAAGGTTGCCTTGTTCTTAGGGCTGGGCAAGTCACGGCCGACAGGGGGCTCATATCTCAACGCGGCCTCACATATTCCAGAGTTTCAAAACAGGAAACAATAGAGTAACAGTGGAAACATCAGACGGATAAACCCATGAACTGATGAAAGGATGCAAACGATTCCTTCGGGGAAAGGAAAAAGTTAACACCCATTTACGACAGATACGTAATCAGATCGCCCAAATAGATGGACACCCATATCACCTTTATTCTCCACGGTGCAGACAGATCATGCACATCGTGGCTGCTGCCGCGATTTCTTCTTGTAAAACTCGGGATTTTAGCTTGTTAAAAGTCGGCATTATTTAATTATATGGATGGGCGTCCCGTCAGTGTCCGTCTTCCCCGGACTCGGATCTTCCGGCAAGCATATTTTTACTCCGACGAGACGTAGAGGTTGCCGGTGGCACTGTCCTCCTCCGATGAGTGGTAGAGATCATGATCGGTACCGTTCAAGGGGGTGCGTGGGCTCCCTAGCGGGCAGAAGACGACCCTGTAGTTGGTGCCACCGGGGCAGGTGAAGGTGCTGGTCGGGTCGTCCTTGGGTAGCTGTAGGCGTCGGGGCACCTGGTCTTGAAGAACCTCGAGTAGGTGGTCGGCCCGCAGCTGCCGGAGTTGCAGCAGTACTGGTCGGTCTTGAATACGGTGCAGGGGTTGTTGCAGCCGCCGGAGCCCGGAGCTCCCGGGGGCACTGCCCTATGAGGTCGGCGGTGCAGCGGATGCGCTGGCACTTGACGTTGGCCGGGGGAGTGCTCGCGTCCTCGAGGTCGGCCTTGTTGGCGGGGCTGAACTCCATGGGCACGTTGAAGCCGTCGATGACGGAGATGTCGTAGAAGTCCATGTTGCCGAATGGTTGAGAGCGTACTCGGCCAGCGTGTTGGGCGGCTGCCCGAAACCCCGGCACTGGAGCACGCCGCCGCAGTCGCCGGTGCGGCACCGCCCGCGGCCGCTGGCGTCGAAGGAGCAGCCGGTGCGGGGCCAGATGCGGGCCATCTTGGTGCCGGGGCTCACGTTGAGGGTCCACGACTGACCCCGGTTGAGCCGGCGTCCCCGCGGGGACGGCGCCGGCCCAGACGGTGTAGCTGCACCGGTTGACGATCTGAAACGTGGCGGCGTGTGCCAGGGCGAAGAGCAGGGGAAGGCCTAGCAGCACAAGGAGGGAGTACTTGCCGGAGGAAGCCATATGGCCCGGCGATGGCCGTGGGCTATGTACCACTCACTCTATGGTATGGAAGCTCGTCTACGCTGTTTGTGCAGTAGTGCTAGGGTTTGAAGACGAAGGGGTTATTTATAGTGGCAATACGGCCACGAGATCAAAGCGAAACGGGGAGGGGAGGAGAGATGGTAATGGATGGTTATGCTATCCTGTGTACTTCTAATGTTAATGGAGTCTAAATTTCTCACGGAGGAAAAAAAGTGTTTTTGGAAGTTTTTTAGTTACACAGTCTAGTGATCAAAAGTCACAAACAGATATGTCACTTCTAGTGATCGAATTCTAGACGTGTCCTTCTATCTATCGCGTGTCCACTGCATGTGCTAATAAGCAGGAAAGTTAGTCGGAAGTGGTTGGCTTAACCTTGGTCAAGAAGAGCATCTTGACTTATGCATGGACACGCTCTCTAACCTTTTTTTTCCTCTCATTTTTTGTCATGTTATTTACTAATTAATTTAGAATAGGGGTCAGAGACGTAATTTAAGTGTACTTCTCAAGAGATATTATTTACGTGTTTAGGGTTTTGTTTTAAAAGGACCCTCTTAAGAGTCACTATCTTTCAATATGGGACCAAGAATACTTCTACATAGCTTTCGGTGAGGATAAAGATGGGCGGGTCTCATGAAGATGTGACGTTCGGATAGGACGCATGGTCTCTCATTCGTTCCCACAGACGGCGCAAATGAAGAGACATGATTTAAGTGTGCCTCTCAAGAGATAGTGTCTCCGTGTTTGAAATTTTATCTTTTAAAAAAGTCTCATTGAGAGAAGAAGTGAGACTCTTACTGATAAGTACACATTTGTTCTCAATATCTTTCAATATAAGACTAAAGCATACCTCTATAAGAGAGACATTTATTTGTGCAACAATTAATTAGTAATAAGAGATTGTATGTGACTCCTACTTATAAATTGATCGACAAAAAAGTAACGAGGCATGAGATAATACATTTATTAATAAAAGTAGGCGAAACTTATTATCATATTTTGTCTCATTATCATCAAGTGTTAGTATCGGTCAATCACATCCTCAACGGTAGACAGTAGGAGTTAGTTGATCATTAATTAACAGTCGATAAGGCATGCAGACGATGGCCAACTTTATAGAAAGCAAAATTGTGGGCAACTTCTCACCGAGAGAGCAGAAGACATGTGTGTTCGATCCATCGAATATGCCAAAGTTTGGCAGGGGAAATAGTTAGAAAAATTGTGGTGCATGCAAGAAAGCCGTAAACAAGGGAGAAGACGTACGTCTATTTCAGCGAATATTAAACTTCGATAGTGGCAGCTGGTAAGCGCGCATGATGCTGATGAGGAGCTGTGCGGATAGAGTGGGGTTTCAAGAAGAAAAGAACTAGTTAAAAAGCCAATAGGTTGCAGGGCTCCACACTTGTCCTCTTAATAATTGAGCCCACAGCCGCCAGCCGCCGCACCACGTGAAAGGATATCGATCGATGTTGATATATATATACATATAATATATAACTTGTTTTTAATTACCTTGTATTTTAACTATATATACACTCACCATGTCACATTTATGCATTTATTTGTGTAACAGAGGAGTGGGGGGGGGGGGGGGGGGTTGGATGGGAGAGACCTGCTCGGAATGCATGGGTCTTGAGGTGGAAGAGATTTCCTAGTGATTTGGCTACTAATTAAGTTACAACAAAAAAAAGTGTTATTTTAACATTTTTGTTATACTAGCTAGTGAAAGTGCATGTGCAACTTGATTAATCTATCTATTAATTGTGCATGATATGAGTACAAAGGTTTATACTAAAGAATGAGAATTGGATAAATGCTGTGTATAATAGAGAAATGGGAAAAATCGAATTACCATTGTGCAAGACGGGGGATCCATCCATGGGCACTTGGACTTTGTGTGTGTACGAAAGGAGTAGAAAAACTACCCATCTATAGGGGATAGCATAGGGGTGTTAATTGGGTCGGGCCGGTCTGAAGGCTCGATGGTCCGGCTCGATTTTTTAGGCTTGGACCGGATATTTTAGTCTCATTTGAATTTTGAGTCCGGCTTGGGCTTGGCTCGGCCCGACCCGGGCGGCTCGGTGGCCTGATATTTAAAAAAAAAATGGCGCGAGATAATTTTAATATTTTGGATTGAAAATTATGTTGTGGAGTTATATTTAATGACTTAATATTTTTTTATATTTGTAGTAACTAAAATAATTTATCTATATTAGTCTAATATTTATTTTATATTGTTTTGATTAATGAACATAAATTTTATTGTAAAATAAATAAATATTAATAAAAATATCTTTAACAAGATAAAAATCGGGCCGGGCCGAGCCTGTGCTGGGCTTTACATAATTGTCTCGGGCCGGGTCGATTTTCTAAAAATCGAACCTCACCCCGGACCTGTCGATTAGAGACCGGGCGAGCCAACCCAAGCCTAGTCTAGACCCGGCCCATTGCCACCCATAAGATAGCACTAGTTTTAATTAATAAGAAATATTGATTGTTTGAGTAATTTTGATTAGAGAAGATGGAGGAAGAACACCTAACTAGTTTTAATTAATAAGAATATTTTTTTCTTGTAATCCACGTCATCACAATTACAAGATTTCCCTACGTAACATTGAACTGCAGCAACAAAAAGTAATTAACGAAGTTTAAGAAGTTGCAATGTTGTCATATTAAAGTTTTCAAAGGACTCCGTCATAATCGTGCAAAAAAAAAAAGTGAAGTGGTAGGTTGCCGTTTTTTTTTCAATCCTTACAATCACTTATATTTTCTAATAAGTCCCTGCTACCCCAATTTCTTATTTATAACCCCTCAACATTTCAAGTTATTTTCTTCTACGTACTCACAAAAACTTAACAAAATTACATTGGATGAATTAAGGGAGCGAAAACTAAGAATCACTTCCTTAATTTAAATAAATATAAAAAATGACTCTCTCTAGCTCTCTCTCTCTCTTCTATATATATATATATAGAGAGAGAGAGATCGAGAGAGAGAGAGAGAAAAAAAGTGTGGGGGCCCATCTTTTAACACAGAAACTAGTTATTAGATAAATGAAATTTACTTGAATTGAAGTCCAACTATCGATTATATATGTTTACAGTGACGAACGCAGAAATTTTATTCAGTAAAATTATCTTAATAAATAAGATACACCCATATATTTATTTTAAATTTTCAGTGGGGTCACCTTATTTAAAAAATTTCTAACCATAGTTGATATAATGAAAAATTTTGAACTCCTTAATAAAATTTTAAAATTCAATGGAGTCACGTGACCCCACTAGATTGTATGTTGGTCCGCCTATGTATGTTTGTTAGTGCAAAAATAATATAAAATAGATATAGAAATACCTTCATTGCAAATGAACAATTACTAAAATATCCCTTCGTTGTTGTAGTTAACTGTTCAGGTATTTCTACTTTGAATTTGTTAGTTTCTAGTCTTTATAATCTTTCACCAATATTAATTATCTTTTAAAACAACACGCTTTTCTAAAGAACGGCATGCCTTTTCAATTTCAAAGGTACAACAATTTCGATAAGTGAAAATTAATTATAAAATCTTACAGATCAAACTACAACTAAAATATTTCTTTCTCAGAGAATTATCTTTGCAATTATTCTTTTGAGAAAATTTTAAAGGCCTTCCCTTATATTAGTTATTTACCCTTTTTTTTTTGGACCATGCCTTCTAGTATTTACATGAGCTCCGTGTGGTGGCTGAAAATATTATAATAAGAGCTCATCCCATTCCGAGTTGTGTGGCACATCAATGACCTCGTGGAAATTTGAAATCGAAGAAGACCGCCGGTGATGGAAAATGGAAATGACGTATCACATCACCAAAGGCTTCTTTTTTTATATATATATCGGATCCAACTCGTAACTTCTGAATATGGAAGTCTTTAGCCGCCACGATCATGACGCTTTTTTTTTTTTTTTGACAAGGACGATCGTGACGCTTTGAAGTCGGTTTTTTTTTCTATTTTTTTTTACAGGGAAAAAGGAGGGACCTTTGACCAACGTGCCACATTCCCGCCTTGGAAAAAAGTGAAAGGGTCCGGTCCAGATTCCGGGCGGAGCCATATGACGCGATTCGGACATGACGTTACATCTTACGTTAATAGGAAGTGAGGTTTTTAAAATGGAGCGTGAAGATGTGAAATATGATGAGAAAGGTTTATTGTATTTATATATTACAAGTGTAATATGATTAGATAATAATTTATGTGGTATCTTTTATATGAGGGATGATAAAGTGATAATTTAATTGTTAAATATCACATGAATTATATCTAATATATGCAAGTGCAATAAATCTTTCTCCATGCTCTGGGTTAATTTATATCACTTTATCAAAATTAGTTGAATTCTGACCAAATATTTATACCCACCCACTCCCACCCAAAATTAAATGATTCTCAAAATGAGCTACTTGTAAAGTGATGCATGAGCAAGAGGGAAAGCTAGAAATAAGATGACAATTCTGAGTTTCATATTAATATTTGGATAGGAGAATAAAGGAATAGGCATAAATAATATGAGAGTTAATTAATTTAAGTTTTTAATTCAGTTGACATGGGAAGAGATAAGTAAATTTTAGACATAAATAGTACGGGAGTTTATTTTATTTTATTTTTTAAGTAGTTTGATATGCAAAGAGATAAGTAAATATTTAAATCTATCTTGTGTTTGTTAACAAATAAAAGAGGACAAGTTCAATGTAGTGGACAGGCCAAAGAGAAGAGGAGTGATCAGTAGGGGTGTTCACGGTTTGGTTGTTAGGGATTTTTCTTTAAGCCCACATTAAACCATATTAAATTGAAATGTTTTCAGTTTTGTTTGGTTAAAACATATTTTTATTTTTATTTATTATACATACAAAAGTATTGATATTTATATACTTAAAATTAAGATTATTTTAAAAGTGCACTTCAGGTTATGCAGGCAGAGGGTGGATATGGAACAGTATTTTCAAGTAAACTTCATAAATAAATGGGATTTGCATTCCCCGTCAATGAAAGTCACAAGTTTTTCCCCCCAAAAATGTGGATTTTATTAGAAGTTGTTTTCGACATAATAAAACCACACACATGCTTCTCAATTTTTTAAGAAAAAATTGTCCAAATAAAATCCCGCGTTTATAAATGTCAGTGCCAGAGAGAGAGAGAGAGAGAGAGAGAGAGAGAGAGAAGAGAGAGAGAGGTCAGAGGAGTGAGAGCCAGCAAGAGAGAAAAAAAATTCTCAAATAAAATCTTACAAGAGAGGGTGGAAAAGTAATTCCTAATAAGTTAGAGGATATTTTTAGCATTGGTAAGTACGGAAATAAGACTTCACCTAGCTACTATATACACATACTTACAAAAAATACAAAAAAAATAGTTAAAATAATAAAATTTTCATGGAATTTAATTTGTGCAGCCCCTTGGCTTCTATAGGGTCGACGAAGAAGACACCATTCACCTGTCGTAGAAGACCACTACGACCTGCTATTTGCGTGTATAAATGAGCGCCCCATTTGGCGAAAACAGTATGTATCATTGTCTCACTATCCTATGTAGATAGTGATAGAGTCATTTTGAGATTAGTGGGGTTATGTGATTATACTGAATTAAAATTTTTTTATTAGCGATATAAAATTTCACTATTAATAATCTCACTAGATTAAAAAATATGTCTAAGAATGTATTCATTGAACGAAAATTCTAAGTCTGTCACTGTATGTAGATCATAGACAAAGTCTTACATATTTGGTTTCAAAATCCAAGCAAAATTTATTCTCTCTGATAAATTTAGTGAGGCAAATGTGTTTCATTTATAATTTTTGATATGAATGATCCGATCACAATGGAAATCTCAAGGAGAGGACGACCACAGGTGACCGGACCATGGCTCTTGGGCGACTGAGATGAGAAAAAGTAATTGAGGGTTTTTTTTATATTAATCCTTACAAATTTATTTGATTGTAGATTAATATATCATTAGCATATTAATCCCTCAAACTTTTAAATCTTACATATATTAGTCTCTAGGAGAAAGATTTTCTGCAAAATTTTACCAATTTAATTTGAAAGGTTAATATGATATAGTTAGATTATTTGAGAGACTAATACGCAGATAACTAAGTTAGTAAAGATTAATGTGATATAGTTAGATTTGAGACACCACGGCACGCATTCTCCTAACTTTTTAGGATCACCAAAATATATTTTGCAGAAAATAAAGAACAAGGAAGTATTTTTCCCAAGAAAAAAAATCATAGGGAAGTGGGGAAACATTTGTTCAGGGAGGGGAGGGAGTGGGGAAGAAAATTTTCAGAGAAATAAGACATTTTCTCAGAATCTGTCATTCTTCAAATTTCTCGATAAATGAAGAATCACACTTGCAAACCATGATAAAATATTTTAAAAATACTAGCTAAACGATGAAGAATTTAAAAAATGGAGAAACAAAAGCCAACTACTATTTATCCACTTTTGCAAACCATGATAAAATCTCAAACACCATTTACACACATTTCCGAAATATTAGAAAATTGGTTAGAAGAATAGAGTCCTCGTTAAGTTTGGAGAATGGGGACCCGAGTTCAGGAAGAAATCCTCCTGTCATCCTGTGGTGGTCCAACGCGAAAAACTATAATTCGAGTTGACTGGTCAAAATTGCCAGTGACATATTGGAGCCTATAAATGCGACAACTTAATTACTCTAATTTTTTCAATAGAAATTCACTGCTTGTGTACATGTACTTTAATCGTCAGATTTATACTTTGGTACCTATAATTCTTATATCACAATTTATTGTAAAAATATATAAAAAATAAAAGAATGATCCCTATCTAACCTCCTCCTTTTTTTTAGAACGTGTCTAACACATCTTACCAAAACATTTGTTTCACTTGTATTAATAGAACAGACAAAAACTAAATATGTAATCACATAGCAGTTTGGGTGTTTATTTCACACAGTTCATGTGAACAATCTACCTATAGCAATTTTACTGCGTTTGGAGACGAACTCTTTTGGAGTTAGACATCTCCAATGCAAAATAAACTTTTTATGAACCCGCCACCTGTGAAGTATAATTGGACTTAGAATTTCACCATCTATAAGTTAAATCTAAATTTTTAGTAATTTATTATAACGATATATTTGATAATATGATGGATATATACAAGAATATAAAGCAGAACACGTGGGGGATCTGAGTGTTTGCCCCGGTGTTTAAGACAGGGCTGGGTGCCTGGGCCGAGAGAAAGAGAGCCCAAGTCCAGCCCAGTCTTAGCATTGGGCCCAGTTAACTTCGGCTTCCGAAGTGGCCCAGCCAATGTCACAAGCCCATTTAGGTGCGGCCCACTTACATTTTGGGCCCCAAGTTCGTCTTCTTAATTTAGTGAGCACATTTATTTGACGGCCCAAGTGGCAAGCATCCTTTAAGTCTCGGTGAGTGGGTCTCTTCCCTTGAGAATACTTATTGCACAAGGGAAGGACTCGTGGCACGGGCAGATGCCTTGCCCACGTGATGTGCGACGGCCCGCTTTTGCAAGAGGGTGCCGCTGTTTTTAAAACCTCTTATTTATATCAAATTTTTTATCAGACAATGGTTCAGAATTAATAAATTTCGATTCTGATAATATATCAGAATATCTAGATCCAATTCCGAGAAGTTAATAGGCATGAATTTTTAATTTTGAACCTCATAACTTTTATCAAAATCGAGTCAAAATTTCAATTTATCAGGTATCGTTTTGCAACCCTACATTTCTTCACCTTATGTTCGAGACGAGCAAGAGTGGGCTAGTTCATTAAAGTTGTTGTTGTGACTTAGGAGGCCTTTTATGAGTCTCCCACATCGAGCCTAGGGTTTAAAAATCGTGGCATACAATCTCTAAATTCTTTGAGAGTGAGAAATCACAAAAATATTTGATCAGAAAATAACTAATTACGGGAAGTATTTTCCCCACAAAAAATTCAGAGGGAAGTGGGAAAACATTTGTTCTAGGAAGGGAGAGGGTGGAGAAAACAAATAATAAAAAAAGAAATTTTATCAGAATATGTCATTCTCCAAATTTCTTGAGAAATAAAGAATCATATTTGCAAACCATGATAAAATATTTTAAAAAAACTAGGTTGTGGTGGTGTTTCTTGTTCAATCGTGAGCCGAACGGGTCTCCACTAAAAGAGAGGAAATGATCGATCACCGGTGCGGACGAAGACCTGCAAAACTAAAAAGGACTGAGGGGGTCCCGTTTAAAAACAACTGGGAACCCTCCGATACCTAAGTCAGGTCTGATTGTCTAGAGATGACAGGAACACAAAGTTCATTGGTGTGTGGGTTTGCACGTAGACGATTGTGTGAGAAATGTCTCGTACCTTTGCATGAAGATTACATGTTCCTTATATAGGCTAGGGGCTTGAAAGGTCCGAACTCTTCCTTCTCCAGTGATAACTGAAGGGGCACGTCGCTCGAGTTCTCAAAGCAGAAGTTGTCCATTTGAGACGTCCCTTGTGATCTCGCGCTGCCATTGCTCCAAATCATGGGGAGGCGCATTATGCCGTCCCATTATCTGCTATGGTAAGTGAAGAGCTGCTCAGCATTGTTGGCCATGGAGGTGCCGAACAGCGGCTAGTGGGCCGTTCGATGTAGCTGTCTGGTGCACGATGCTTTGGCGCTATAGAGCCGCATATGGTCCAAATAGGAGCCCTGAGGTCTGTTCGGTCGGCCCCATCCTATTCGGACAGGGTCGGAGGTGTCCAGAGACTATCTGGAAACCCTTAGACATTTAGTGGCTGAGGCGTGTTCGGAAACCAAAGGCTGGACCTGAGGACACATGGCCGGAGTGTCACGCCCCGACATTTAGCAGCTGAAAATAAACATCGAGAGTGTGAACGATACAAGTGTACATATCACAGTCGAGTAATTCAGAATAAGAACTAAATATAACACAAGATGTGAGACAATAAGATTGCCAGCCAAATAACCTTTATTTCATTGCCAAACAACTAGTTTAAACACATCTTACATCATCAGAGCAATAACTAGGCCCAATATTGTATCCCAAATACATATGACTCAATAAAAGGAAAACTAACTATTACAACTCTTGACTCTAATCTTGCTGGCTGACTAGCTATATGGACTGGTGCAGTTGAGCAGCTCATCACTCGTCCCTAGTCGCATCATTCTCTAGCTCCTCATATTCATCACCTGAAAATATTAGAAAAAACAGGTGTGAGCGCACTAGCGCCCAATAGGATTTACATCTCATGGTGAGGGCATGCTTTACGTAATTAATATGTTAACATTGGCAATACTATCATGCAATACTCATGACAATAGCGATAGTTACTAATCCAAACTATAACATGATCAGGATGGTTCAATAACGATTCTCATGTAGCACGGAATGATTATTAATGAGAAAGATGACAGTTCGATCACTTGACTTGTAGGGAGAAATTCAATAGCATGTAGCATGTGCAATAGATTCTCAAGTTGAATTCTGTATATTCAATGGACAATGACATGTGGATTCAATAACAATGACATGTACCATAGGATTGGCCATTTCACATATAACAGTTCAATCAATCAATCATTCAATAACAATTTGAAAATTATCCAGATCAATCTTGCATTCAATTAGGTGATTGTCAAACACCATTGGGTATATACCCTCACAATTAAGTATTTCGGTGCTCCTCCCAGGACCAAACATGACCCTATTTGCATAGGCATAGTTGTGAACCGGAGTTCCAATAGTTTCTGGTAATTCCATTCATTTATTTATGGCCACATGATTTCCAAGTAATGGACAATGATAAACTAATGATCAGGTCAATGATGATAGATAACAATGCAAGGGGACATGATCAAGATTAATCTCGGCAGCATAACGACTTATTCTAATTAGTTCAATCTTTACATTTAATGGCTTGGTTTTAATGTTATCAAATCACTCTCACGAGAAGAAGATAAGAGATATGTGCATTCTATCTTCCAGATACTTCATTGGTACAACAACTCGATCTTCGTGAGGAATCCATGAAGTACGAGATTTACAGAGGTCTTAGAGAAAAGGTATCCATGAAGTACGGAGATTTACTGAGGTCTTAGAGAAAAGGTCACTAGTCTATCGATACGGAATGACCGACAAAGAGCTTCCAATTCCCCAAGCAGGCTGCCTATATGTGCAAAGTGATGTGTAGAGTGTGTCTCAATTACCAATCCACTGGTTAAAACATTACGGAAAGTAATAAACAAACATGCATGACATGCATGCAATTCATTCTATTCACATGGTTGCAATGCCTTTATCATATAAGCACTTCTCAATTTTATGGACCAGACAGAATATAATCATTCATGTAACATTCACATGATCACATGGATGAATTTAAACAATCAATCACACTTAGAATAAATGTTCAGATTTTACAATTTTCAGTAGGTAATGATTTTTAGGCCATTATATAACTATATGACATGATGCAGTACAATAAGTTACATAAACAAGACTGGACAGTACATTAAAACAGTCTCGAGTCGGCTCTGAAATCGCATCCTACACAGTAGACGCTCCTCATAACACTGTGTACGGTCAAACACAGCTAACTGTGAAGAATTCGACGGCCTACCTGGTCGCCTTTTACCTTGAATTGCGACGGGATACCCCGTCGCGTTCATGAAAAGTATTAAAATATTAATATAAACATTGGTGAAACGTTTGGGTGGGAAAACATGTCGAATCACACCGAGGGTTCCCCCGCGAATCAGACCAGCGTAGAAATCCACGCGGCGCGTGGTCCCACGCAGACAGTTGATTGGTCAGATCGAGAATCACGTCGGATCTAGCAGCATCTTTTAACTATTCATAGCGTCCAAGGCTGATGCCATACAGGCGCTGGAATCGCTTCGCCTGGATCGGTCGCGATTCAAACCTCAAAATCGAAAATGTAGGAACAGGGTACGATCTTCATGCAATGCCTATATCTCTCTATCTACTGACATTTAGACATAACTCTCAACATGAAACATGATGAGGACAAATAGTAGGAGAACTTTCATGTTTTGGGTTGGATCTAATTCGGTCTCAATTCGTGTAAAACACATGAAGAATAGGAAAAGTCCTAATAGTGCGTGACTTAGGGAAAACGTTTAATACGACGCATATACTCCATGAAAATTAGAGAAATCACTTGCAAATAAAACTAGGCTTGATGCTCTATCGATAGGTATGTGCAACTTAGATGTTCAGCCTGAGATCACCTACTTTGTGAAGATCTAAGTCCCACTCGATGCATAGAACACAGTAGAGGATGGATGGGGAAGAAGCTCCGGTTCTTGGCCATTCTCCTCCTCCTCTGGTGCCCTAGTTCGCCTCCACACGACCCCAACACGATGGTCAACCTTCTCTAAGAGTCTCTTCACGCTTATTATACATCTAGGGTTTATTCAAGTCCTAATGGGCTAGGGAAAGGTGGCTGTGGTTTATGCTTGGGAAATTGCCATATTTTGGAATTCTCCTCCCAATAGAGGTAAGAACACCATTAGAAAGGTTCCTAGCATGGTTATGCACGAAATGGATTGCCATCCATGGCTAATCCCCCCATATTTTAACCCTAATTTGTCCTTCCTAATTTCTACATAATTACATGTACGAATTTCTGGATATTTTCCTGCTCCATTTTATTCTGGGGTCAAGGTGATCCATTGGCCCAATTCTGATATGGGTTATTCATACATGATGTTGGAAGTCTCTCCAACATGTTATTTAATTTTTTATCATGTTATATTTCCGTGTTAACAGTTTTCAGATTTTATTTCCTAATTTGGATAATTAGTCACAATGTGACATTCGCTTGGCCAATCGGATTTTTTGTTGCACGAGTTTCTTTGTAAAACACTTAGGAATAATGTTTGGGGTTGATTTATAATTTTTACGAAATTTTTCGATGTGTTCTTGCACGTATGATAGTATAGTACATATGTTCTACCATTTCGATAAAGTAAAAAATTATTTATTTCCCTTTATTTATAATTTGTAATTCACTAAATTTTCTGAGGTGCTATACAGAGGGCCAAAATCTGACCGCTTTATTGGTCATGATGGGTCTATGGATCTTGGAGGCTAAAAATAGCCTCTACATAAGTAAATGAATATTTTAAAAAATGGGGAAAACAAAACCCAACTACGTACTCTTTATCCACATTTGCAAACAAGATAAAACCTCAACCACCATTTAGGCATTTACACCTTTTAGAACGGTGTCTAACACATCTTAGCTAGTAAAACACTTGTTTCAATTTGTATTAATAGAACATACTAACTATTAAATACGTAATCACAAATGTAACAATTTGGGGGTATCCCACACAGTTCATGTGAACAATCCACCTATAAAAATTTTACTGCATATGGAGACGAACTCTTCTAGATTTTGAGGTCTTACAAAGGCAAATAAAGTTTTTTTTTATCACATTAACTCTGAAGCATAACTGGATATAGAATCTAATACATCTGTAAGTTAAATCTAAATTTTGAATTATATTTAACTCGACGAGATATAAGAATCGAACTTAAAACTTTCATCATAAAAGAGAGGTTTTAGTATTCCCGAGTCACAAACTCTTTTGTTGTGCGCCCGAAATCGGGAATTTTTTTTTCTAAAATAACTTTCTTTAATAAATATTTATCAAAATACATCTAGGTATAA
>JACBKR010004318.1:0-24540 GCA_014218235.1 Colocasia esculenta | reverse complement strand
GTCCAATTCCCACCAATTCAAGGTGTGGGAATTGGAATTTGAGTCCTGAAGATTCCTCTGAAGCATTCCAAGGAGGCAGATCCTGTAGGAAGAACTTCATTGGTGAAAATTCGAGGAAGATCCAACTTCTCAGATTGCAGAGCATCGACTTGGACTTCAGCTTCACATGCTTCTTGCTCTTCCCAATTCAGCCTCTACAAGGGAGTACACTGAAGAACGAAGACTTTTTATTCAACTTAATTTCTCTTCTGTTCTTCTGAGATATCTTTTGGGATTATGCAAGTACTTTGCATAACTCTCTTTAGAGTTCTCAAACTTCGACTAGATCATTGCTAGAGGACTTAGTCTTAATTTGTGTTTCTAAGTTTCAGTGTAGCATTGTCATGGTGAGCATTGTGCAGGGTGTTGTGAGCCGTCGAGCTCAGTCTGAGTTGTAAGCTCAGGGTTGGTTTGAGCAGTCTTGCTCTGTGTTTCTAGAGTAGTCTTTCTCTAGAGGTTGTGTGAGTTGTATCTCTGAAGTATTGGAGTTGTCATACTCCTTTGGGTGTGTAGCCCTTGTGTTAGTGAAGCCTCACGGGTTGTGAGGGGTGGATGTAGGAATCACATGGGTGATTTCCGACCACCTAAAAATCCTTGTCATTTGTCTTCTGTGGTTTGATTGATTCTTCGCTAGATGCTTGCATAGGATTCGTATTTAATTCACTCATCAACTTGCTTCACATCTAATTTTTTCAACTCACTCAATCTAATCAGATCTGTAGTTTTTCACTGATAACATTGCCTCTGATTCTAAATAGTTTTCAAATTGCTTAACTTCCGCAAAAGTGGCTAAGATCTATTCATCCCCCCCCGTCTAGATCTTTTCCCCACATTTACTTCGATCCTTCAAACATTCCAATTTCCATGAGAATGATTATTGATTGGTTTGAAGTTTTTGTGATTTTTATAAAGGGGTAGGTCGACCTTTGACTGGGATAGGTCGACCTGTGCATAGTGTGTGTCGACCTAGATAGGTATGTTTTGACCTCTCAGGTTCTTTTTTGTTTTTGTATTTTTCCTTTGTTTTCAAGATGAGCTGCCTTGATAATTTTATTAAAGGAGTTTTTGATGATTTTATTTCTTTGGAGATGATTCAGTTTTCTTTGAATTTTGTGGTTCAAAACCTAAGCCATGCTTATTTGAATTCATCTTAACTCTAAGTAAAGCATTCAAATGATGTCTTTCCCTTGAGTGAAGTTCTTGTGATATCTCTTTTTTTCTTAATGCAAAGATTGAGTTTTTCAATTTGATTCAAGTTTTCATGATTTTCCTTTTCTTTTTCTTCAAATTTCTTAACATAATTGATAAGTTCTTTGTTCAATTTTTGAATTTCAATTTGAGATTATCAACAAAAATCAACAGTTTCATCATTTTCTTTGATTTGAATCTGAAACTTGAGCTTCCAATTCAGAAATCTTTTTCAGATGATGAAGTATCATGAAGAATACTTTCAATTTTTCTTTTCAAATATTTATTTTCTTTTCTAACATCAAAAAGATTTTCAACTAAATTACCATATACTTCTTGCCAATCTTCAATGGTAAATAGTTCAAAGGATATTCTACCTGTTCTTCACTGCTTCCAGCCATGAGCAGATTTCATTTCCTTCTGAACTTGAGGATTCTTCATTGCAGTCTGAGCTTTCATCACCTGACCATGTAGCAACCATGGCCTTGTTCTTCTTTTTGAAACTCCTTCTTGTGGGTTTTGTGCTTTCCTTCTTACCTTCTGGACAATCAGCCTTCATATGTCCAGATTTATTGCACCTGTAACACACAGGAATTTCATCAGTTTTCTTATGATCAACATGAGAGAAATGTTTCTTTTTACTAGACATGGCATTTTGTTATTATCAAAATTCTTCTTGTTTGATTTCAAAATGCCTTGAATTGTCTAGTGATGAAAGCAAGATTATCATGATCAGATTCAGATTTCTCAGACTCAGAATTTTCTTTAGACTTCCCTTTATTACTTGATGAAGCTTTAAGAGCAATGGTTTTTGTTTTTAGCATGTGTTCTTTTGATCTCTTAAGGTTTAATTCATATGTCATTAATGATCCAATGAGTTCATCCAATGTGATTTTGGATAAATCCTTTGAATCTTCAATGACAGTTGCTTTAGTGTTGCCATACAGGAGATAATGAGCGCAAGATTTTTCTTACCAATTCCTCATTTGAGTATTCCTTACCCAAAGATCGAAGACCATTGATGATAACCATGAACCTAGCAAACATCTCCGATACAGTTTCATTAGATTTTTCATGATAAACAACTCATAATCAGAAACTAACATGTTAGCCATAGTCTCCCTGACCTGAGATGTGCCCTCATAAAACATTCTAATTTATCCCACATCTCCTTGGCAGACTTACACATAGAGTCTGGATGGAACTCCTTTGGATGGATGGCCATTGTAAAATGTTCATGGAGCTGTAGTTCAGGGTGATCCTTCTGATCTGCTCCCAGGTCCATTGATATTCATCTCCACTGACTTTCATTTGGTCCTTTTCAACAATTTCCATACTTCATAGTTTTGTGCTCTAAGAAAAAATCATCCTATTCTTCCAGTAAGGATAGTCAGTACCATCAAAAAATGGAGGCCTATTGATTGAATGACCTACAACAACAAAACCTCTAGAGTCCAGGTAAAGCCAATCAAACAAAGCACACAGCAAGTTGAGCAAGTGATCAAAATCTGAAATACAGAAAATTCACCAAAGCACCTCAGAGTATAGAATTGATCTGACTTGCTCTTATACCATTTTTGGGGATCGGATAGGTGACTTTGATAAAAGAACTAAGAAATTGTGTGTATGGCAGCAGAATTAAAATAAGTAAAACACACAATTCGATCAGATCCAGGTGTGGTGTCTGAGTATAGTGAATAAGAACAGCAAACACACATCAATCCACAGTGCACTGAAGATTTTAGGTGGTTCGGAGAACACAACTTGTGTCTCCTACGTCCACTCCTCACAATGGAGGAACCACTAGCACAAGTGCAGTACAAACTAGAGCATGACGACTCTAACCTCTTTGAGTTCAACAACTCAAAGAAACCCGGAGATAGGCACAACGACCTACTCCAAAGACCACTTGTGAATTCAGCAAATTCACAAGCCCTTGAGCACCAGACTCAAGCACCATAGCACAACGGCTCGAACCAGAGCACTGGGGCTCTAAAACAGAGTAAAAGTACTCAAACCTCTGGATCACAATAGATCCAAGTTTGCTAGAACAAGCACACTTAGAGAATAGATCCTCTAGCACGATCTATCTCAATACAATAGAAATGGTAGAGAGAAATAGAATTGGGAGATCTGTGTAGAACACATACAAGATTCCCAGAGAATTTAACACTCTGACCAAATACAGATTCAGCTGGATCTCCTTCTAGATCAGTACTGCTGCAATCTCGAGCTCCTTCTCTTCTTCTCCTTCTTCTTCCCTTGGCGGCGCTGCTCTGCTCCTCAGGATGCAGATGCCTCTTTCCCGCTCTTCTTCCCTTCTTCCAGAAAGCTCTTGGCTCTTGTCTTGCGTGGGATGGTTTGGAGTACCAAAAGCATGGGTATTTATAGTCCCATATGTCCATAAGGAGCCTTAGGGTACGTGGGAACAAAAACCTAGGTAGATTCCCTTGAACCCCAAGCAGCCACGTGTTCCATATGAATTCACGATTTTGAGTTTCAGCCAGAGTGTGTCGACACCCCAGGAAGTGTGTCGACACACTGTCCCATTTGCGCAAAATTGGTCTTTTGGGAGCTTAGACTAGTGTCGACACTGCCACTGGCTGTGTCGACACACTCTCCCAGCAGGCAACTGGGTCTTCTGGAGACTGGGACTAGTGTCGACACTGCCGGGACTATGTCGAGACAGTGAACCTGTCTTCATGAATTTGCTTCAGGGACTCTGACAGTGTCGACACCATCAATGGGTGTGTCGACACTACCATGACAAAATCTGTATACACCTGCAAATTTAACAAATAAAAATCAGTAGTACAAGATATTATCATTAAAATATGAGATAGTAAACATCAAAAACATGTGTTTAAGCATTATTGTGATATGTATAGAATGTATAAATGTTCAAAATATCATCATCAAAATCACAATATGTCATCATCAAAATCAAAGTATGGTGGAGTTCATGGTCCATCATTAAAATACAACTTTAGGAAATCCAAAAATACACTCAACCCAACATCCTTCTCGTCTTAGGTTCAAGCGGACCACCGACCGTGTACACGGCACGGCTAAGGGGGCGGTTGTGACTTCTACCACACTGTCGGCACCCGACCTGGTGCTGTGCAACTGTTACTATCAGAATTTCACGTTGTTTTACAGAATTGTCCCTATCTCACTAATGTCCATATCCTCTTATTTGTTCACGTTCTCTCTACTCTCTCGTCTATTCGGCTAGTACTCTCTTATCTCTTCTTGGTACTCTCTTGGCCATTTGTGTGATTGTCTAAGATAAAGAAATGACTAATGGCAGCACAATAGGGCCCGATCTGGTCCTGGGAGGAGCGCCCAAAAAGTGCCAGTACCCATGGAGTTAAAATGATCAGGATGTGTTACGGCATGCATCCAGTGCCAGTTTACTATCTAGATTAATCTATGACAATCAAAGTACTATCTCTACAAGTGCAAGCGTGATCGTTCTAGTGCACCGTTGTGCAATTTACATGTTTTATACATTACATGGCCATTCTATGTCGTTCTCTTGTACTATTTTCCCTGTGCCAATTGCTATTGTTCTCTTGTTATCATGACATGTCTACGTGACTTTACTCTCTAGTTAGCCTGCATTAAAACATTAACTATTTAAAGCATGCTTGTGTTCATGAGATATTAAGTCCTACTGGGCATTATTCGCTCATCCTGGGTATTTATTTAATGTGTTTCAGGTGAGTCGGATCATGACCACCTCACGAGAATTGGGCCGATGAGGAGACTCAAGAGGGACCATTTCAGCAACCAGTGTTGTCTAGTAGTAGTCTGTTAGTATAGTTATTGAGTTAGTGAGTCAGTTAGTCATTATGTAATAATTGATTTTGAATAAAGTACTCTGGGCCCTAGTCTTGGCTCTGATACGTGATGTATAGTTAGTCTATAAAGTGATGGTTATTAGTGATTGTAATGAAGTTTGAGGGATATTAATGAAATTGAGCTTATTTGGTATTATTCCATTGTGCATGGTTTGCATTTATTTCTCGCTCTGTACTCTTTAATAATTGTATCCCGCTCCGATTTTTCCACATCAGGGCGTTACAGTTTTGTGGTATCAGAGCCTAGGTTATTCTTAAGTATAGGATGATCTAGGTGAACTGCCTTGACTTAGAGTCTAAATCCATACCTATGTGAGATGGGTAGAACCCTGGGTAAAAAGATAAAATAGACTCACACACGCACAACTTAGTGCAAACCATTAAACTTACATTAAATATTTTCTTGGAAGGAAATTTAAAATCAACAATGGCAGCGGAGCGTGCACAACTCCGTGATATGCAGCAGACTATTCAGCAGCTTACTCAAGCCTTACTTCCAGCAGCTGGAGCTAACAATAACAACAACAACAACTGAGGAGCTGGTGAATTGCCCGAAATTTCCGCAACCTGAATCCACCCCGATTCAGCGGTACCACCCCGACCCGATGAGGCAGAAAACTGGCTCAAAGAGACTGAGCGTATCTCCACATTATGCAATGCGCGGATGGCGATAAGCTGTTGTTAGCAACATTTCAGTTAGAAAGGGACGCCCGTGCGTGGTGGGAGTCCATTCAGCCACACGGGCAGATGCTCGTTTACATGGGAGGAGTTCAGGAGCATTTCAACTCCAAGTACTTTTTCCGAACGAGTCCAAGAGAGAAAGGCGTCGGAATTTTGCGCATTAAAACAAAGGAACATGATAGTTGTGAGTATGAAGCTCAGTTCTCACGCTGGCTTGTTATGCCATCATCTAGTTAGCACTGAAAGAATGAAGGCCAAGCATTTTCTTAATGGGCTCAGGCCCGCATATATCACACAGCTGGCACCATTTGACATTCAGACCTATCCGAAAATGGTCAGGGAGCACAATGTCTGGAGGATGCGACTGAACTCACCGAGTGCATCAAGGGCAGAATGTCAAGAAGGAGCAGACCTTCGGAGCGCCGAGCAAGACTACTAATGAAAGAAAAGGCCGTTAAGTATCAAATGGGCCAAGACAGGAGCGAAAGCCCAAAGTCCCACTACTACTGTCCCAACCAACAAGCCAAGATGCAAGCATTGTGATAAGCTAGGTCACAATGGGAAGAATGTGGAGGAAGGCGGTGCATGCCTTTGCTGTGGAAGTCGTGATCACCGCATTCAAGAATGTCCCCTATTGAAGCAGAATGAGAAGCGTCCTGCGGGACAGAAAAGCCAGGCAGACTTCAAGCTCTAAAGAGTGGAAACCACCGAGGAAGTGGAGTAGTCGAAGGTACTCTACCGGTCTTTTCTCATTCAGCATTTGTTTGTCGATACTGGTGTTACACATTCATTCATATCACAAGCATTTGCTGATACCTTAAATGAGAAACATGTATCGATGACATTTGAATTACCTATCACACACCCTTGGAGAAAAGGCTCATTGAAAAATATTTTCCATTAGCTGATGTAAAGATTGGTGAACTCAATCTTAGAGCAGATCGATCTGTATGCCCAGGAGGGCTACGATGTTATTCTGGGAGCCGATTGGCTATCACGTATATGGGGCTATTGTAGATTGTCGAAGAGGGAAGATTTCTTTTAGTGAATTCCCTAAGTTGACCTTTACGGGACGTAGACACAAGAGGCACTTATCTCTCGTCTCTGCCATCAAAGCACAAAACATGATACAGAAGGGTTGTGTGGCATCTGGCCGCAATGTGATTGAAAAGAAAGTAATAAAAATATCAAACATTCATATAGTGCAAGAATATCCCGATGAAGCTTCTAGGCATTCACCCGAGAGAGATGTGAATTTCTCAATTGATCTCGTACCTGGAGCTGCACCAGTTTCACGGCAACCCTACAGGATGTCCTCTGCTGAATTGAAGGAATTAAAAGAGCAATTGATGGAACTGTTGGAAAAAGGATTTATCAGACCCAGTACTTCTCCTTGGGAGCACGGTGTGTTTGTCAAGAAGAAGGACGGATCTATGAGGTATGCATCGACTACAGGCAGTTGAATCACCTCACTATAAGAACAAGTACCCACTGCCTCGTGTGGAAGAATTATTTGATCAGATTTCAGGAGCTAAATATTTTCTAAGATTGACCTAGATCGGGATATCATCAATGAGGATTAAAGATGCAGACATCTACAAGCGGCTTTAGGAGACAGGTACGGTCATTATGAATTCGTTGTCATGCCTTTTAGACTAACCAATGCTCCTGCAGCTTTCATGCAAATAATGAACAACATTTATCGGCCCTACCTCAACAAGTTTGTCGTGGTTTTTATCGATGATATCCTCATATACTCCAAGACCAAAGAGAGCACGAGGAGCATCTGAGGATCGCTCTGCAAATCTTGCGGGACAAACCAACTCTACGCCATATTGAGCAAGTGTGAATTCTGGCTCGAGGAGGTGGTTCCTATGCCATGTCATTTCCAAGGATGGTATCGCTGTCGATCCTTCCAAGGTAGAAGCAGCAGTGCTAAACTGGGAAAGGCCGACTAATGTCACAGAAATCAGGAGCTTTCTTGGACTGGCTAGATATTACAGACGTTCATCAAAGACTTCTGCAAGATAGTTGTACCTCTTACGTGTCTTACGCGAAAAGAGAACCCTTATGTCTTGAGAAAAGAGTGCGAGAAGAGTTTCCAGACCTGAAGCAATTGTTGACATCTGCACCTATCCTCGCCTTCCCAGTTGAGGGCACATGATTCTCAGTCTACATTGATGCATCTGGAATCGGTCTAGGTTGTGTACTAATGCAGAATGAGAAGGTGATAGCGTATTCATCAAGGCAATTGAAAGCCACATGAAGTCAACTATCCCGTCCATGACTTAGAATTGGGTGCAGAGTATTTGCACTCAAGATCTGGAGGCATTACCTGTATAGGGAAAAATTCGTTGTTTTACTCCGACCACAAGAGTTTGAAGTACTTATTTTTCTCAGAAGGAGCACAAACATGCGAAACGGAGATGGCTAGAGTACTTGAAGGATTTTGATTTCAATATTTAATATCACCCAAGCAAGGTAATGAGTAGCTGATGCACTCAGTAGAAAGCAGTAGCTTCGTTATCCTGTCTAGTCATAGGCAAGATGCAATTGTTAGAAAAATTCGCCAACCTAATCTGAACATTGAGCAGAGAAATGATAAATGATAGTTGCTAACCTTAGAGCTCAACCTGACATATTTCGAGATCAGAGAGCATCAGGCAAATGACCCATTTTTAGTCCGAGTTAGGGAGACCATAGTTGACAAGCCAGATTTCTCCATCGCTGAGGATGGGAGAATATTATTCCAAGCCAGGACATGCGTGCCTGACATGAGGAGCTGAAGAGATAGCTAATGGATGAAGCCCACAAGACCAAGTACACAATCCCCCAGGCGCAACCAGATATACCAAGACATGAAAAGGTCATTTGATGGCCAAACATGAAGCGTGAGGTGGCTGAGCATGCTGCACACTGCCTCACTTGCCAACAGGTGAAAGCCGAACACCGTCGTCCTGCGGGGTACTTAGACCCCTAGACATACCTGAATGGAAGTGGGAAAGCATCGGAATGGATTTCATCATGGGTTTACCCCGAACTCGTGGTGACTTGATGCTATCTGGGTTATTGTGGACTATTTGACGAAGTCCGCATATTTCCTTGCCATTAAGAGCACCTGGATGTTGATGTGCTAGCAGCGTTATATGTGAAAGAAGATAGTAAGATTACATGGAGTCCCCGTGTCCATTGTCTCATATCGTGACCCCAGATTCACATCTAGATTCTGGAAGGGACTTCAGACAGCGTTGGGTACTAAACTCATTTCAGCACTGCTTTCCACCCCAGAGAGATGGACAGACAGAAAGGACAAATTAGATAGTGGAAGACATGGCTGAGAGCCTGTGCTACAGACTTTGAAGGTATTGGAATGAACAGTTGTCACTAATTGAATTCGCCTACAACAATAGTTATCAGGCAGCATCAAGATGACACCATTTAGGAGCATTGTATGGTAGAAGTTGTAGATCGCTAGTATGCTGGAATGAGATAGGTGAGCAGCAATGGCTAGGACCCGACATGGTGAAGAACACTAGCAGGGACATACAGATTTATCAGAGACAGAATTAGATAGCTCAATCTAGGCAGAAGAGCTATGAGACAAAAGAAGAAGGGATTTAGAATTTCAGACTGAAGATCATGTAATGCTGAAGGTATCCCCGACCAGAGGATTTCAAAGGTTTGGGATGAAAGGTAAGCTGAGACCAAGATTCATAGGTCCGTTTGAAGTGTTGGATAGAGTTGGCGAGGTAGCGTACGACTTAGCACTACCTCCCCAGTTCTCAACAGTGCACAATGTATTCCATGTGTCAATGCTGAGAAGTACGTGTATGATTCATCATATAATCAGCTATGAAGATATCATTTTGAACAAAGACGTGACCTATGAAGAAAGACCAGTGAAGATCTTGGACAGGAAAATGCAACGGCTTCGGATCGATCCATACCTGTGGTAAAGATATTGTGGAGAAATCACGAAGTTGAAGAAGCCACGTGGGAGCCCGAAGCGACAATGCGTCGAAATTATCCAGAATTATTCGTAAGTCATTCTTCCTCTTACGATCATATGAATTTGGGGACCAATTCTTTTTAGAGGGGGAGGATGTAGCAACCTTGATTTTTAAAATCGTAAGAAAATTCTCACATATACTGCATTATTTAGCTTTCAAACGCCCCTAGTTTGCTCTTTTTTGATCTCCCATGAGGGAGAATTAATCTTTGAATCTCTGTCAGATCCATAGACCTAACCCTTCATGTTTGCTTGTGAACCTTGTGTATACTTGACTTCATACCATGAGAAATTCTCATAATACTACATCATGTTATCTTTCGAACGCCCCTTGCTTCGATATTTTCATCATTTATCCATTGTTAATTAATTCATTGAACCTAGACTGCGCATGTTTATGTCATAGAATGTAACCTGATCAAATCATGCCTAAACCTTGTCTATTTTCAAATTACCATACATGTTGATAGATCTACGTGTCTACTTTTGTTTAAAACTATTTTCATACTTTTTAGATAACCGTGTGATTTTATATGCAATTTAGAAGAGCCCTGTATCACCAGTATGAACTCTGGAAAAAAGGAAAGCGTCGACCCCTTTCTGATATCGCGGCAGCGCGACCGCGCGATACCAGAAGGTCGTGGTCGGCCGCCCGATCGCATCTTGAACGCGGCGAGCCGCGCCGCCATGTTTCCCTCCCAGTCCGAGCCAGGCCGGACCGGTCTACGGATCGCGCCTGGCCCCCGTCGCGACTTGAATCGCGGCAGGTAGACCCGATGCGATTCAAGGCTCGGCCAGAAATGTTAATTAAGCATATACCCTTGCTGATTTGGATATATAACCCTAATTAGACATGTTTAAACCATATTATAATTAATTCTACTTGTTTAATTAATAAATGGCAATAATGTTATAAATTTAATTATTCTAAGGATATTTGCACGACTTGTCTTATCCTCAAGATTTCTTTACACTTACACCACACATAACATTATTATTTGCCATTTGACCCTGATAAATTGCAATAATGTATTCGGTAAATTAGAAAATACATGACTAAATTATCCTATTTTATTAAATACAATTGTCTTCGTTTTATACGAGCATTTTAAATATCGTTATCGTTTTCCCTCAGCTTCGAGCACTCGAGGCACGACGGACCCCGTTTTCTACACACTTTCCTCTTGACTTAGACCACCTCTCCATCGGGAATACTCTCGACTGGGCCAGGGACTCCTTGTCAAGACCTCCATAAGTCTTCTTGGCTTGGCACACGTCCTTAGTCACGAGCTGGTTGTACCCCAAACCCGTTACACCTTAGGGATCAGTACGATCCATGGCTTTAGTGTTTCCTTCTCATCTTGGGTTCACGCCGGACCACCTGACCCGTGTACACGGCACGCTAAGGGGGCGGTTGTGACTTCTACTAGACTGTCGGCACCCAACCTGGTGATGTGCAACCATTACTATCGGAATTTCACGTTGTTTTACATAATTGTCCCTATCTCATCTAATGTCCATATCCTCTTATCTGTTCACGTTCCTCTACTCTCTCATCTATTCATCTAGTACTCTCTTATCTCTTCTCGGTACTCTCTTGGCCATTCGTGTGATTGTCTAAGATAAAGAAATGACTAATGCCAGCGCAATAGGCCCGATCTGTCCTGGGGTGCGCCCAAAAGTGCAGTACCCAGGGAGTTAAAATGATCAAGGATGTGTTACGGCATGCATCCAGTGCAGTTTACTATCTAGATTAATCTATGATCAAAGTACTATCTCTACAAGTGCAAGCGTGATCGCTACTAGTGCACCGTTGTGCTTTACATGTTATAATGTTACATGGCCATTCTATTGTCGTTCTCGTTGTACTATTTTCCCTATGCCGTTGCTATTGTTCTCTTGTTATCATGACATGCTCTACGTGAATTTACTCTCTAGTTAGCCTGCCATTAAAACATTAACTATTTCAAGCATGCTTGTGTTCATGAGATTTAAGTCCTACTGAGTGTATTCGCTCATCCTGCGTATTTATATAATGTGTTTCAGGTGAGTCGGATTATGACCACACTCACGAGAATGGGACCGATGAGGAGACTCAGAGTGACCATTTCAGCAGCCAGTGCTGTCTAGTAGCAGTCTGTTAGTATAGTTATGAGTTAGTGAGTCAGTTAGTCCTTATGTAATATTTGATTTTGAATAAAGTACTATGGGCCCTAGTCTTGGCTCTAATACGTTGATGTAATAGTTAGTCTATAAGTTGATGGTTTATTAGTGACTGTAATGAAGTTTGAGGGATTATTAATGAATTTGAGCTTATTTGGTATTATTCCATTGTGCAATAGTTTGCATTTATTTCTCTCTATCTCTTTAATAACTGTATCTCGCTCCAATTTTTCCGCGTCGGGGCGTTACACAAAGCATATGCAGTGTGTGGACACTAATTTTTTTAATTGATTTAGTGTCTGATGATCAACTTCATAACATGATGTTTAGATAAGAATTTTCAGGTTTTTGTTAATCACCAAAAATACATATAATGAATGATAATTTATCTAGTAGATGGACTGATCATCATATAAGAGTCTAATGAAGTGTAGTAAATGTCTAGAAACAAAGAGAAATGACCTAAAAGGTGACCCCGTACTGGTTGCGGGCTTGAGAAGAGGGGTGGCCAAGTGCTATGACCACCCTTCTTCCTCCGTTTTTGGTTTTGGAAAACCCTTTTAGGTGTGTGGGAGTGTGCACTACGTGCTTGGTGTGTGTGTGTGTGAAGAGTGAATAGCATGCAAGACTAAGAAGGAAGAAAGGAAAGAAAAGGAGAAGAGGGAGATGATCCTCGTTTGTAGGTGTTGGTGGCTGCTTTGTGGGCTCCTCCAGCTCGTGGTGAAGCCTCCTGGACGCTCCAAGTGTTGAGAGGTAAAGGAAGCACGGGTGGAAAGCTCTCAATGCTCAAGGTGACTTTCTCTCTCTTTTCTCAAGGCATGAAGGCTTTAGCTCGTCTAGCATCTCCCCCCTTGCTTAGAAGGCTGAGGACCTTCATATATAGGCAGTGGGTGCGGAGCTAGGGAGCATAGGATGGTCAAGTGTGAGAAAACACAAACATGTGGCAATCGAAGTAGAAAGGATAGGCCAATAGGAGGGGGCCAAGTAGGACTTTTTATTGGGTTAAGGGGGTGCCAAGGTGGCCCATTTACCCATTGGGAACGGCCCCATGCGTTGCATGGCCGAGGTAGGGGCGCAAGTGGGCGAGAATCTCGGGCAGTTCCATAGAACAGGTAAACCAGGTTGACGTCAATAGATGTTGCCGCCAACCCCATGCAGACATCAACTTATGAATCGATGTCAAGGGTGTGTGTCGTCAACCTAGGGTAAACGGCAGTCGATGTTGACGTTAACATGGGATCCGAGGTGGGTCTACAAGGAGTCAAACAATCCTTAATGGGCCATGGATCGTGAGGGGATGGGCCAAATCTCAGGTCTACACAGGTATGTATATTTAAATTTGTAGATTTTGGTGTATTGATTATATACATTGCTTATGCCATTGAAATTCTTACAGGCTTGTGTCCCTCTGCACCTCGACCTTTCGCAATAGGTACATATATTTAAATTTATAGGTTGTCATGTATTGATTATATCTATATTGCTTCTACAATTCAAATTCTTATAGGCTCGAATGCTTCTACGCCTCCAGTTCTGGTGGCAAGTGTCTCTACACCTCCTCCTCCACTAGTAGGTAAGTGTATTCAAATGCGTAGGCACTTCTATGTTGATTGGATGTAATACTTATGCCATTCAATTTATTATAGTGCCACAGGCATATGATTCTATAGTCAACATGAGGGGAGGCAGTTATGCTGATGACATGCTATGGGAGCTATGGATAAATGGGTATGTAATAAATTATATGTACCCTATGTTGAGTATAGATTATTTTAATTCATCAACCAATTTTAACATTTATATTTGTAGGGACAAATTATATCCTACCCCGGCATCCTAATTTATTACAAAAACAATTCAAGCACACTTTCCTGGCCTATCCATAGATTCAATATTTTCTGATGGCATCTAGGACTTGTTGTATGAGATGTTCAAGTATGTAATTTATTATTTTAAATTATTTCTTTCCCTACTCCTACTTTCAGTAAATAACTTATACAACTTACACTTTTCTGTACTGAGTAATCATCGATTCATGCGACCCTCGGAGAAGGCATAGTGTAATGCCCCGACGCGTAATATTGAAGCGGAATTACAGTTATTAATAGTACAGAGCGAGAAATAATTGCAAATCATTGCTCAAATGGAATAATACTAAATAAACTCCATTTCATTAATAATTCACCAGTCATCATTACATCAACGTATCAGAGCCAGAACTAGGGCCTCGAGTACTTTATTCAAAATCAAACTATTACATTATGATTAACTGAGTAAATAACTCATAACTATACTAACTACTACTAGATAGCACTAGTGGCTGAAATGGTCACTCCAGAGCATCTCCCTCAGTCCCGTCCTCATAAGTGTGGTCGTCTCCATCCGACTCACCTGTCACATTAATCAAATACGCAGGATGAGCGAATAACGCCCAGTAGGACTTAATATCTCATGAACACAATCACGCTTTAAATAGTTAATGTCTTAAAGGCAGTTAACTAGAGAGTAAAGTCATGGAGAGCATGTCACGATAACGAAGAACAATAGCAACTGTCACAGGAAAATAGTACACACGAGAACGACAATAGAATGGCCATGTAACGTTATAACATGTAAATTGCACAACAGTGCATTAGTAACGATCACGCTTGCACTTGTAGAGATAGTACTTGATTGTCATAGATTATCTAGATAGTAAACTGGCACTGGATCATGCCGTAACACATCCTGATCATTTTAACTCCCATGGGCACTGGCACTTTCAGGATGGTCCTCCCAGGACCTGATCGGGCCCCATTGCGCTGGCATTAGTCGTTTCTTATCTTAGACAATCACATGATGGCCAAGAGAGTACCAAGAAGAGATAAGATAGTACTAGACGAATAGACCGAGAGGGTAGAGAGAACGTGAACAGATAAGAGGATATGGATATTAGATGAGATAGGATAATTCTATAAAACAACGTGAAATTTCGATAGTACGGTTGCACAGCACCAGTCGGGTGTTGGCAGTCTGGTAGAAGTCACAACCATCCACTTAGTCGTGTCGTGAACACGGCCAAATGGTTCAGAGTGAAACACTAAGGGCATGGATCGTACTGATCCCTAGGGCGTAACGGGTTTTGGGGTGCAACCAGCTCGTTGACTAAGGACGTGCGCCAAAGCCAGAAGACTTACGATGGTCTTGACAAGGAGTCCCTGCCCAGTCGAGAGTATTCCCGATGGATAGGTGGTCCAAGTCAAGAGAAGGTGTGTAGTAAACAGGTCCGTCGTGCCTCGATGCTCGAAGGCCGAGGGAAAACGATCACGGTAGATGAAACAAGCGAGTAAACGGAAACATATAATTAAATTAAATAGGGAATTTAATAATTAATTCACTTAATTACCAGATATATTATTGAGTGAATTAACAAGGTCTCATGGCATGTATTAACATCTAGTGTGTGCAAGTGTAGATGAAATCAAGACAGCAAGCATGATTGTGCACATGGCTTTTAGTTTAGTTAATTTCACGTAAAAATATTCATTAACAATTAGCAAGTCAAATTTCACCTTGACAAGCACTTAATTAAGATTACACAGGGTTAATTGACATGTATAGCATGTTATATGTGTAAATTGTAGGTTCTGGCCATTCTTTTCAGATGTGACGTAGGAGTCTGTCGCGTCTAGGTCGCGACACAAGTTCGGGTCGCGTTAAAGATTAGATCGCGATAGGGTCTAGGGTCGCAATAAGGTCGCGCCACCAGGTCCGGTCGTGATTTTCTGAACCGGACGCTGGGGTGGACCGGAGGGTAGTCGTGACGTGCCGAAGAGTCGCGTTCTGAATGCAACTAATCTCCGCATCACGACCCCTTCTGTGTCGCAGCGTATCGTATCGTCACGACACCAGAGGGCCGCCCGAACCCAGAAAAGGGTTTTTTCCCTTTTTTCCAGGTGGGTCTGCCTGACACATAGTTATCAAATTCGATAATAATCATATAGAGGTCCAAAAATATGAAACTAGTTTTAAACAAAGGTAGACATATAGATCTATCAACAAGCACGTTATTTGAAAATAGACAGGTATAGGGATGCTGTGATCAGGTTACATTTCAGTGACCTAAACATGTATAGTCAGGTTCAACGATTTAATTAGAGATGGATACACAATGAAATTTAGGCAAACTAGGGGCGTTTGAAAGCTAACATGTTAGTATTTTGAGATTTTTCTCATGGTATGGGATCATGTATACCCGAGGTTTAAGAGTAAACATGAAGGGTCGGGTACATAGAACTGATAGGATTCAAAGAATTAATTATCCCTCATGGGAGATCGAAATAGAGCGAAACCAGAGGGCTTTTGCTCGAGATCATGAACTCTTAATAGGGTAATTTTTACACGAATTTAGCTTGAGAGATTGCCTACCTTTTTCACGAAGAAGAAAACTAGGGTTTGATGATGAAAATAGGATGAAATCCCTTGCTCCAATCCTTCTTCTCCAAGCTCCTAACGTCCAGAACTCCTCCTTTTCGTCCCTCAGAGCTCCAGCCATGAACTAAGGTTTGGTTGGGACAAATTTGGGGGTATATGGCTAACTATAGGAGTCCTAGCCATTCTAAGAGTCCTCCCTTCCATTAAACTCTGAATTCCTTCTTTATCTCCCACTTTCTCTTATTTATCCACCTAATAGAGTTGGGAAGGGATCCAATTTCGTGGTTAAAGGTTTAGGGTAAGTGTAGGACTCTTTTTAGGATAGATATGACTTGTTTTAATAGTTAATTTGACTCTTTTCCATTTATTAATAATTAGATACGAATTTCTCTTAATTACTTCTCCTCTCATATGGCTATCCCTATTTGGGCCCAACAAACCATGTTAGAACCATTAGTACACCCCATTGCTAATTTAGCTTGATGGACTTTGATTTATTTATTCTATTTCTATTTATTCCCCTTTTTATTCAATTAAATCAGTTTATCTCATTTATTTAAATTATTTTTTTATTTTTTTCTTGATTTTAAAAATCAAGGTTACTACACATAGTCTTAATTTGTCTGGACGGCCACCACACGGTATTTTAACATTTATATTATACAATGAGAGAAAACGTGTGTAGAATATTTGTAAGAGCATAGACCCAACCCTTTGGAAGGAGCACGGGCCTACTTGATGAGGATGGAGTATTGGCGAGATCTGTGTGACAAATGGATTGATGAGAAGTGGCAAGAAAGTTCCACAACAATGAAATCAACCGGTTTGCAAATTCTGAGGCTAACAAACATAAGAGTGTGTTCGTCTCTTTTGTGATCCATCAATCATGATTGGTAAGTCATATGTCTGATTTTAATATATCGTATGCATATAAGTACTCATTTATGAATGTGATTTGTAAAATAGGTAAAGGTGTTAAAGCATGCCCAGACATTCCAAGAGGTCTTTGTTGAAACCCACAAAAAGAAGGGAGGATAAGTACATTATAGTGAGAGACCACAGAAGGTTGCGGTAAGTTTGCATAGGTATCATGGTTTCATTTTTTTTCATCAACATTAATATGAAATTTACAATCTTCTTTATTCAAACTTCAAAAGTCATATAGCAAACACATTATTGACATGTATGTGGGGGAGGATTGCTAGTTTGTAGTTAGATCCTGACGTATGGGTTGTAGCATCTAGTGCACCATAGAAAGGCCATGTATATGGTTTGGGTATAGCCTGGACACGAGCAGGGTGATATCTAGTTGTTCGAGTTCAGCTCATAGGTGACCATCCCTTCACCACACCCACACGGCCTGGTACTATTTTCATGACGTCATGGGCTTCATTTATGAGAGATTTCTAGTTTGGAGACACGACTTGTCCAGACCATGCGCACTGAGGTCTCTGACGCCGTCCAGGCACACCTCTCCCAGGCCCTCTCCTAGATGCGGATTCCTCCTTACGAGTGCCCTCGATAGTAGTACAACCCCCTCATGTGAGTATTTGATTTTATTTTAATTTCTCGCATCTAACTATCATTTTTAAAAACTAAATTATAAAATAAAGAACTCAAGTTTAAGGCTCCAAAATTAGAAATATTGATCCTCAGACTCCGTTTGTTCCAGACGACCGTGGTAATGAAAGTGATCTATGGAAAGTGGCAAAGTTCAATTAGACTCCCGATTGAGCCCAGTGCTCAAATTCTCATTCACCAATACCCTAGTTTAAAATAAGAACTCGAATTTGGGGGTCTAAAATTAGTAATACTAATCTGATCGTACTTTGGTTTGTTTCAACATAGCTAGGGTGATGAGAGTAACTATTGTGACGAATGTATCTTGATTGACAATTTGGGTCCCTATTCGATCACAATTTGGTCACTATTGCTGACAGTGACTGAATGTGACCGAATAAAGACCAAACAATTCGGTCTCCATCCACGCCTTTCCTTGTGGTGAGCTCAAATCACAAGGTGTTGGTTTTGGATTGGGTTTCAAATGGATGAACACCCACATTCTTGAGACAGCATGCAAATATTACAGACTAGCAGCTATCTAGTGCCATCAGAGAAAACTTATTCTTGTTGAAGATAAAGATGCAAAGAACAAGAGGGATGTGTGAAAACCCATTCAGAGGGGGGAGGGCAATGCTAGGAAGAGGGAGAGGGAGGGTGCTGAACTTGCTGCTCCACCACCGCCAAACCTAGTGTTGTGCTATTCTACTGTCGTGCTGCGCTACTCCTGTCGTGTTGTGCTAAGGAGCTTTTGCGCTATGTGTGAAGCTGTGGACCTCCACACAGTGAGTCAAGATAGAGGGAGAGCATGCCAAAGTCACCCAAAAGAAGACGATGGGGGCGGCGCCCTAGTGAGTAGTGTTTTATGAGTTGAAATGGGGGAGAAGTGTTTTGTGAGTAGAAATGGGGTAGAGAAATGGGAAATAATTAAGGGTTTTGTGAGTAGAATTGGGCATTACATTGCGACCAGAGGGGCAGGGGGGGGCGCGGAGGTGGGGCCTTGCATTGCAACCAGAGGGGGAAGCGAGTGCACGGAGGTTGGGGGGGGTGCGACGGAGGTGGGGTAGGGGTAGGCTACCCGAAGGGGGAGTGGGGGCGACTGGAGGGGAAAGGGTGCATACAGGGGGGGAACCAGAGGGGAAGGAGAGAGGGAAGTGCGGGTAGAGGGAGGGCACAGAACTTGCTACTCTGCCACTGTCGGACCTACTACTGTGCTGCTCTTGCTGCCGCACTATTGCTCCTGCCGGCAAACCCACGGACCTCCACACGGTCAATCAAAGTCAGAAGAAGATGATGGAAGCAATGCCCTAGGAGAGAGAAATGGGGGTGAGGGGCTTCGTGAGTGGGGTGAGAGTGAGTGGAAATAGGGGAGAAAATGAGAAAGGTTGCTTAATTAAGTGTGCGGGAATGGCTCCCGCCTAAACCTCCAAAGCTTATACCTATGACATATTTTTTATTTATTTAATTTAATTTTGACCTATTCCTAAAAAAATGGAAATAGTAGGTATATAGAAGCCTATACATACAACATAAACTGTATGTATGACAAAAATTGTAGGCATGTTAATAAATACCTACAGTGCTACCAAACCGTATGCAAGAGAAAACATACCTACGACACCGAGTGTAGGTAATGGAAAAACCAAAAGAACCGTAGTTATAAGATAGTCTACTCTAACGACAAATTAATATAACCGTAGGTGAGTGTGTCGTAGGTATAGCTCGACATTGTTGGAGCAAAGACCGGCGAAGAACATCATACTACAGATGACGAGAGTAACTGGAGAGCCATTACCAACATCAATATATTACGATGTAAAGAGTAAGAATTAATTGGTGGTATACAATGAAATTGTATACGTACAGAGGGGTATATTTTCATTGCATGTTCAGAAAGGACACAACGTGGTTTGTGCAACAAGCATCTCATTTGTAGAAGTATAGAGAACAGGAAAAAGATTTTCTTGTGGTCTAATAGATCTAATTATAATCACCGTCTCCTTTCGTCCAGCACTTGTCCAGATGCCCAGCATCCATATCGTCTCCTCTGCAAATTCCGCATTCACTCTTCCTTGGAGCCGTAGAAACCACCCATGATTTAAAATATTGGAAGACCCTCTGCAATTGTCAAACGAGAGACATAACCACTTTGTTAAGCCTTTTGTTGTCTGATGTTGAGTGGAGCGGCTTTAACTGAGTTTAAGGCCCAGATGAGAGAATTCAGAGATAGACCGGTGAAATAAGAAGGTCCAATTTCAAGTAAGGAAACTCACCCGGTTTGTGAAGAAAACACGAAAGAAAAAAGTACCATAGACATAAATAAAATTGGCGTACATAAAAAGGTGGGGAATTCTTCCTCGATCGCGATCGAAGCTGGATTAGAGCAAAAGAGAGACAAATGGGACTCCGCAGCACTCCTTTTTACATGCAGGAAACGATCAGGTAAGTCCATCCTCTTAGTCTTCTTTTCGTCCTGCCCGCCATCTCATTTGCCTCACGAATCCCCTACAAGGACACGGAAGGGCATGCATGCATGGTTGCTGGCGGACATGGATGGGTTACAGAAGAGAATTAATTGGTGGATGCTGACAGAGAGAGAAGTGAGCACACACAGCTTCGAGCATGGACTCATGCAAGAAAATACCGTTTGTGCTCACTCTCTTCTGTCACCCTCCATTGAATCCATCTATCTCCTGCAGCACCACAGCCACATGCACAGCAGAAGAGTGCAGTGCGATATTGGCCATGCAAGAAATTTTTACTCTGCTGTTGCTCCCAACCCATTGCACAAGGCACACACAATGACAAGGAAGAATAAAACAGCAATTAATTACAGACAAAAGAACGCACGCATGAGCAACTGAGGATTAAAACACCAGAAGACCAGTAGATGAGGGATCACGGGGGGTGACAGATAGAGAAGTGAGCACAAATAGCTTCGAGCACAGACACCCTCTCATGCAAGAAAATACCATCTGTGCTCACTCTCTTCTGTCACCCTTCATCGCACCTATCTACTCCTATGTATACAACCATATACATGAGACACATGATACGCAAGTAGGTAACATGGGGGAAAGCTAGCGAATTGGATGTAAGCCAACAGAAGCAGCAGTTGCTAGGAATTTTGTGGGAACAAAAGCTTGCAGAGATCCCTCTCACAGATAGCGCAAGCACAATGGAGGAGTAGCTACAGCACCGCGGTGGCTGATGAGCAGGGAAAATGCTGGGGAGGGGCTTATATAGCAGTTGGGAAAGCGAGCTTGTTCAGTCTTTTCGCTTAAAAAAGGAGGACAAGTAGCCCTCCATCCTCCAATCAAATACCACTACATTCCAGATGTTGCCTCTCGATCCTCCAATCACCTCTCGGTTCCCATACTTTTGCATCTTTCTCTCTCTTACACACACACACAGACACATGCATGCACACACGCAGGATTTTTGTAGACCTCACCATGTCATTTCCCGATGCTCCTGCGCCGAGGGGGGGGGGGTGGGGAGGAGGAAGAGAGAGCAAGAGAGGGAAATAGAATTCATTCACAGAGGAAGGACGGCCTACAGGTGTCAACATGTATGCAAAAGCATGCATTCGTATCTGTCCATTTGCGATTTATGTATATAGTATATTGCATGGCATCAGAGAGGGGAGAGAAGAGAGAGAGGAAAAAGTTGGAGAGGATAAGTTCTGCACCGTCTTGCTACTAACTATGAATGTGGTGTATCTTTGCACAAGAGTGATCATTTCAGACACCTTTTTTTCCCAATTGTTTAGAGTTTTCCTCCCATACTGCCCTGCGGAAAGTGAAAAAGCACCCCAGAGTGTTTGAATCAATACCCTCTTTTTCCTCCTTCCTTCCGGATCGGGATCCCTGAGTGCATCATGCACAACTACATGGGGCAGACGCACTCGATATTACAATACAAGCGATCGATATAATGGCGTGTAGATATCCCTTAAATGCATGAGTAGATATGGTCCCCATCTAGATGCCCACCACCCACGCCTGTTGCTGACGCCAAAGTGGGTATGCAAGCCGCTAGGTTGGAGGATTGGAGGGCGTCTTGTTGATTTTTCTTCTAGCTAAGGCTATATATGTTAATAGAAGCCCCAATTTTTAGTTATGGATAATAGAAGCCCGGCCCCCATCCAAACACTATTATATATGTGTTTTATCCGTACATATTTTTGAAGAAAAACATTTCTACAATAATATTCATCTTATACTAAAATGACTGGATTGTAAAAAAATAATTTCATTCACTCTTAGAAGAAAGAGAAAAGTTTTTTCTGGTCCGCTCGAACAATAGAATTATTTTTTAGCAATCTACGTCAACATTTTTCTAAGACTAGTCTTCTAATAAATATTTCTCATTCTCTGAATTCACACCCATGGTTCAGAGAGTTTGGATCCTTTCAACGATGGTACTTTGATGTGGAGTGTTCAATCTCCTATGGCACATAGGGGGAGATGACAGTCATATCCAGGGTTTAACTATCATCCCCAAATTATTCAATGATATGTGGTAGTTCATAGATGATTCAATTTTGAAGTGTAGAGACTTGAGGTTTTATCTCAACACTTATTTGTTTGAATTTTGAGAAATATACTAGTTGCATGCACATGTGGACTAGTAGAAAAGTTATCCCATCAACATGCTATTAGTTCACATATTGATATAGGGTTTCATCCAACAAGAGTATTAAATACTTCTTAATTATTCTTGCATCACTATTATCTTTAGCACAAAGAGTAACAAATAACAAGTTAAGAGTAATAAATAACTAATTAAAAATCACAAATAGCTAGATAAGGGAGATAGATAGCTCACCCAACAAGATTATTAAATATTTTTTTAAGATATTCATGCATTTTGTCATCCTTAATGAGCACTAAGAGTGATAAATAACAAGTTAAGGGTGGTAAATAACTAGTTAATAGTAACAAATAACTAGATAAGTAAAACAAATAACTCACCTAACTGGAGTATTAAATACTTCTTAAATGTTCTTATATCATTCTCACATTTCGCACTAAGAATAATAGATAACAAGTTAAAAATGATGAATAGTTAAGTAAGAGAGATAATAATTTGTTAGGAAGTAGCTATCTGTATGGGCCTCACCAATAGGAGGATTTAATATTTCTTAAATGCTCTTATGTCATTCCAACAAGAACATTAAATGCTCTATATCGTTTCTCATGATAAAGTTATTTGCCACATGTAACTATTATTTGTCATCTCTTAGTAATAAGCGTGACAAATAACCAACTAAGAGAGAAAAATAATTTTTACATTGGAAAAATAGTTCTATATTAAGAAAAAAGAGAGAAAAAAAAAAGATGATCAGACCCACATATGGCATAATGACATTCTACACGGTGGTTCCAATAGAACATTAATTTTTACCCTATAGTCCAGATAATAAGCATTTTTTTTGAATTTTTGACATAATTTACTCAGTGTTCCAACTGGTGAAACACCGTTTATCAACATAAACCCGAGTAAAAAGTGAAAAAAGAGCACTCTTCAAAATATTGCAACTGGCTCCTTTGAATAGAGGAGGGATAATTAGTTGGTTCATAGTTGTCAAATTGTGTTTAGTCTCAACCCAAAAGTTATACTGTCTATTTCTAGGTCTAAACTCTTTCATTTTTCTCCATTTGGGTTACAAGAATAAGTTTTACTGATTTAAAGAACTACACTAAGACTCTGCGAATATAAAAGGATGTTCTGTTTGTTTAAGAAGATCTTGAAACATCGTTCACATGACTCATAAAAAGATTAGTATGTCTTAAAACCAGATATTCCTTTTGTCTTTCTTAGGATCACTTGAGGTCTCTCTAGCCTCTCTTCCTTCATCTTTTCTTCTTCCCATTTCCTCATCCATGATCAGTACGCAATTCAAGTATGTAACTAGCATCAAACTTTAAATCAATCTCTCTACATCAATTAAATGTAAACCCAAGTGACTCATGAAGTCTACCGATAGATAAGAATCTAGAGTTCTTAATCTTGTGGGTGGGCAGTGAGGTCAGTTGTTTTTGTTTTAATTTTACTTTGAATAGGTAAAAGCTGCAGGAATTGTGGAGGCTGCAAAAGGTTGAATATATTCCGAATCTTTGTACACTATATTTTTTAAGAAATAGTAAATTAAAAAGTTCAGAAAGGAGGACAATTATGGTGCGCGCACAAAAGCACATCCATACATGAATCATGTTCTACACGGAACTGAGAATATCCGTTGACGTAGTTGTGACCCTTTTTTCGCTGTGCACAAAAGCACAACTCAGAAAGCAGGTAAATTATAATTAGTTAAGGATGATAAAAAAGCATCAAATTGGTTTGTGACAGAGAAGAGCATATATGTAATATGTTCTCCTTTTCTTCCAGAAGCCTCACTTAGTCTAGGTGCTATTTGGCATTTTTTGTTTCCTACGAGCCAAACTCAAACAATGCTTGAACATACTCTGAAGTGTTGCAGTTTTGAGTTCTTTGTCAATACATCCCTAAAACTTGTGAATCTGAATATTAGAGAATTAAAACCATCATAATAACTGTAGTTTCCTGAGACTCGATAAAACTCACGGTCTCACCTCCAGGCAACCATTATGATACGATTCC
>JACBKR010004317.1:0-24476 GCA_014218235.1 Colocasia esculenta | reverse complement strand
GCAGAAATGACTATTTATGGTATTTATCATTAATGAATGGTGAGTTGGCACCAGTGGTGCACTGAGTGCACATGGTTTCTGTGTTTAGCATACGAGGTATGCGGTTATTTACTCACTTTTGAGGTTGCGTGTTGTTCACGCGAGTCCAGTTGGGTTCACGTGTGCTGGACCGTTGTTACTTGAGGTTTACGTGAGGTTTCACGTGGTTTGTGTGTGACGTGCACGTTGTTTTGTGTATGTGGCAAGTAGTACGACTCCTACCGTGGTTACCTCTCCAGTTGGTGCCCCAGGTTCTTTGTGAGCCAGGCTGTTAGCTCAGGCTTTATCCCGGTACTTGTGTTGTACTGTCGAGGTCTTGTCGTCTGACCTGGACACCCTCACTTCTGTGTTTGAGTTGTACGTCCGACTGAGGGAAGACGACAGTGGGACAGTGACACTTGTGTTGTTTTTAGCCACTTGTAGCGCGCTCGTAGTTGGGGATGGACACCAGTAGACGTACTGGACCCCAGCTAGTCCTTTTCTAGTGCCTCACTCTTGAGAGTTCCGGGCCAGGATCTCTAGAGGTGTCACGCATGGGCCTGTGACTGTGTGGTCCGCAAGTGGTGGTGTTTGGTTGGTCTCCACAGTTGCTTGACTTTTCACGTGGAGCGGTAGCTGGACCTTTCATCTGTGGCTGCGAGACTGAGAGGTAGACCTGTGTTAGCTTGTCCGAGTCAGTTTCTGGTCTCGCGAACAGTTCACGTGGCTCGTGTTTGGCCGTCTCTACTTTAGCTTGTACACCTGTACTGGTTTGCCGTTTAATTATTACAGTTGTTTTTCGTAATCGACAGACGGTGAGTACTTTTACAGCTTTTATATCCTGCTTAACTGTTCTATAAATTGTTGGTACTGCTTATTGCTTTTGTACCTGTGGTTTTTGGTTTGCTCGGTGTTGGGGAGAGTTCCTACTGAGCCAGTGACTAGCGAGGATCACCCCTACCCCCACAGGTGAGAGCGAGGAGGACGTTTCACGACCGTTGTCCAGTTCAGAGCCGCGCCGTAGTGGTGCAGGGTCGGTACCTCCAGTTGTGTAGTAGCAGCTCCAGCAGTGTAGTGTAGTTAGTTGTTTTTTTTTCTTCAGTTGTACCTCAGGGTATGCCCCAGGCTCTTGTACTTCTTTTTAGTTTTGTGGAATATGGCTATGTAACTTGTGATATATATATAAAATGCGGTGTGTTCCTTTGTTTTTACACGGACTGTGGTTTGGTATCCCTTGCGAGGCATCGGCCTGTTCGCGGGAGGCGGACTCGGATCAAGTACGTTATCGGATTAACGGCTTGGCCGAGGCGTTCCGTCACACCATGGGTTTCCATTCCTGGCTGGGTCCTCCCGTGATGCTGAAAGGACGCTTTTTTCCGTTAGTTGGCTTGGCAGATGTCAGACCTGGTGTCAGTTCTTTCTTTACGAATTTCCCTTGATACGGTCGGTGAAATTCGTAGCATCTTCTAACAGTTGTGCTTTCTTCACAATCTCGGCATATGTCTAGATGTCGAGAGGGCCAGTTGAGTAATGTACTGAGGCTTAAGGCCATTAAGGAAGCACTTAGCCTTCATTCTTTCAGTGTTCACCAAATGCTCAGCATATCTTGCCAGTCTTGAAAATTGGGCTTCGTAGTTAGTTACAGACAGGCTCCTCTGTTTAAGGGCAGGGAACTCTGCAGCCTTCTTCTCTTGGACATGCGCTGAGAAGTACTTGGAGTTAAAGGCTTCTTTAAATTCAGTCTCGGTGAATTGACCATTCGCCCTGGTTGCTTCTACAGACTCCCACCAAGAGCAGGCGTCCTTTTCCAGTTGAAATGTTGCTAATAGCAGCTTGTCCTCAGCTACACATTGCATGACACAGAATATTCTTTCCGTCTCCTTCAACCTACTCGGCCTCATCTGGATCGGTAGTACCACTGAACATTGGCGGATTCTAAAATTACGATGTAGGCTCGCCTACACCGCGGTTTTCCTCCTCCTCCTTGTGCTGCTTGCAGAAGTGCACGAGTGAATTCTTGATTGTTTGTTGCATGCCCCATCTGATCACGTTCAACAGTCATCTTAGTTGCTTAAGTCCTACAAAGTAACTTGTTGTTATGATATTGATGTGGAATTCATTCGCGCATGTGTGGGTTATTTTAACTAGTTACTCATGTTTCTAACCACTTCTCACACATAGGTAGAATAATTGACTCTAGTCGGGCCTGTCAACTAGATCATCCTATACTTAAGAACAACCTAGGCTCTGATACCACAAAGCTATCACGCCCCGACGCAGAATTTGGAATGTGAGGCAGGTTGCAAGTAAACGGGTATACAAGCTATATAGACATCAAACCATTGACAAAATAAATACTAAAGCAAATGCATTTCCTTAATAACCCCTCATGTGCCTATTACAACCACTAATGTCAGAGCCGATCTATATAGGGCCCATTACATTGCACATAAATAAAATACTAAACTCAGACTCTAACATAGTACTAAAACTCAGGGTACTTTGACTACTCATGTTCACTCATGGTCATCTTGTCCTCTTGAGTGTAGTATCCTCCTCAATCTCACTTGAGAACACATAACTGCGCAGAGTGAGCGATAACGCCCAATATGACTTAAATCTCATGATCAAGCATGCTTTAAATGATTAATGTATTAAAGAATAGAGTACTAATGATAGAGAAGCGAGTGAGAGTCAGTAATGCAAGGATACACAATAGCACGAGATTGAATGGCACAAGTACCAAATATCTCACAAGTGTCGAGCATAGCACATAGAGTATGATGGCCATAGCACAATAGCACAAATAGTTCAAGATAGCACAACGAGTCGAGTATATAGCATAGCACTTTGATTGCATTTAGATAGTCGAGATAGATAGCAGTTTGAGTGTAATGCAAACACTCTGGTCAATTAACTCCCGTAGACAGATAGCACTTTTGGGCGCTCCTCCCAGGACCAGACTGGGCCTTTATATATTGCCAGGCATTGTTTATTTGGTTTGGACCCAGATTACATTGTATAATGTTTGAGACAGTCAGTCTGGCCATAGAAGTACCCAAGAATAATGAGAGTACCGGATGAATAGACGGATATTAGAGAACGTGAATAGATGAGCGAGTATAGTATAAATGAGAGCTATAGGTCATTGCACACGAAACGACTATTAATCGGCGATAGTAACTTGCACAACACGCGTGTTTGGTGTTGGCAGTTTGGTGGAATTCACTACCCTTCCACTGCCATGTTATGCACAGGTCAAGAGCCGACGTGATTCTAGCTAAGAGAGAGAGAGCATTCTAAGGCCGTTTGGATCTTATTGATCCCAAAGGGGTTTCATAGGTATTAGGGTACAACTAGCTCATCGGCCTTGTGAGAATCCTGGATGAGGAGTCCTTAAACGGAGGCCTTGAACAAGGATTCACTAGTCCAACAAAAGGAATATCCGACAGAGAGTTGTGCCAATCAGAGAAAGTGTATATAGAATAAGTGCTCAACGTTCCAGAGGAATTCTAGAATAGTGGAGCGTCGATATTCCCAAAAACATCGTGAGAAAGGAAGACAAGTACATTTAAAAATAGGGCAATTTAAATACATTATTGAAGAAAATTACAGATATTTTATGAGATATTTTCATGCCAAGTCAAGTCTTATTGGATGGTTAAAGTATGTGCATGTGACAAGAAATCATAGATATGAAAATCATGTGATTAACTTTTAATTAAAATTTACATATCCAGTCTAACAGTTCCGTTTACTGTGTTTAAGACCATTAACAAGGTATGTGGTTACTTTAGAATGTCAAGATTAGCAAAAATATAGGGCTTACATGTAAAAGTGCAGATCGCAACGTACTCCTGTAAGGATCGCGACAGGTCTGTATAGAATGTGACAAGGTCATTCAAGGTCGCGATGGGTTCGTTAGGACAGGTCGCCAAATCGCGACGCCATAGCTCTGTCACGTTCAGACGTGACAGGTAGCTATGTCATGATCACCCTGAGAATGCAGCCTATCATGCCGTCACGTTCGCAGGTCCTGTGCCTGAGTCCGAGCGGGAAAAGGACATGTCTTGGATTGCAATCCAAGTTGCCAATTTTTGACACAGGGTCGTTAAAAATTAAGAACTCAATGCACAGTTGATGAAAAATTATGAAATCACTTGCAATTGATCCAGACATGCGAGGGTACTTACAGTAAATAGGAATTTGAAGATAGTCAGGGTCTTGACAGGTTTTAATGAAGTTCATTTATGAGAACATAGAACAGTGTACCGTTAAGATCAAAGATTTAATTCGGTAACTTACCAATTAAAATTGGGGATTTCAGGGGCAAGTGATGGATAACAATGGTCAGTGTCTCCAGTTAAAATTTCGGGGCATGGGATCAAGTATACATGGAGATAAATTTAAACATGATGGTTCGGGGTCATGGTGATTGTAGAACTTTAAAAATAAAGAACAAAAAATTGGCTCGATGAAAAATAGAGAAACAAGAGGCTTTTATTCCTGATGTTTGGAACAACCTACAGACGAATTTAATTGAGTTTAGCTGGTGAGAATGCCTACCTTTGAGTCATTTTGTCTCCTAGGTTAGAACTTGAAGAACACGGGTTGGGGCTTAAGTAATCCTTCTTCCCACAAGTTTCTTCCTTTCCTTAGCCTCTTCTCCCCGTCCAGCACCCCTCACAACGCATTAGGCCGACCATGGGGAGATTGAGGTGTGTTTAAGCTCCCTTGGTTTCCATTTCCTATTATGAGTCTATTCCTCCTTTAATTATAATACAATTGATTCCTTATTTCTCTCTACCTTCCAACCTTTCCACCTCCTATTTGGGTTAGGATGGGTTTGCAATTTTTTGCCAACTAATAGGGTAGGGTTAGGAGTCCAATTCAGCCCATATTCACTATTTTAATGATTTAATAACCCTTTTGTAAGGCCCTCGAACTTTTTTCTTATCCCCAGATATATGGCCAGTCTGAAAGGACGATCCAGACGCTCGAGGATATGTTAAGAGTGTGTGTGCTTGATTGGAAGGTTGATTGGGAGCACCATTTGCCTCTTGTGGATTTCGCCTACAGTAACACTTTCATGTGAGCATTGGTATTGCTTTGTTTGAGGCTTTCTATAGGCGGCCTTGTAGATCTCCTTTGTGTTGGGAGGAGATAGGGATAGGCAGTTAATTGATACGGAGTTTGTGCAGGAGACTTTGGATAAGATTTAGCTTATCAGGCAGAGGCTTGTTGCGGCGCCGGATAGGCAGAAGATTTTACGCCGATAATGAAGGAAGATTTAGAGTTCGAGTGGGTGAGCATATTTTTCTGAAGGTTTCGCCTACCCGAGGCATTGTTATGTTTGGCAGGCATACAAGTTGAGTCCTATATTCATGCCCGTATGAAATTCTTAGGCGAATAAGCAACGTTGCATATGAGCTAGCCTTACCTCCGGCACTAGCAAGTGTGTATCCTGTATTCCGTATCTATGCTCAGAGGTAGGTGTGGGATCTGTCACATATTGTTAGTCACGAGCCGTGGGATTCAGCCAGATCTGCCGTTGTTGACCAACCCATAGCTATCATTGATCGGAAGGTTCAGCACCATACGAACAAGAGTATTGCGTCCATAAAGGTGCTTTGGCGGAACTTCTCACGGGAGGAGGCTACATGGGAGCTTGAGGATGCTATGATGAAAAATATCCCCAGTTGTTTTGGTTAGTATTGTCATTCTAACTTCGAGGACGAAGTTTTCTTTTAGAGGAGAGGGTGTAAGCCCTCGAACTTTGTTCTTATTATTCGGATTTTTGCTATATTATACTTAGTTGTTTTGTGTATAGTTTGTGAGTATATGTGCATATTATATACATACTTATTTCATATATATTGTCTTTATTTAATTGTGCATATGTATTTAAATTGTACAGGCATATTGAATGTATTTGTATATGGTGTATATATGCTATTTGATGCTTCTATTTTCTAGTCGAGATGCCAATAAACGTCAACATCCATTGACGTTGAGGGCATGTTGACGCAACCAGTGTGCCGTTGACTCAGAGTCGGCGTCTAGATCGATGGCCGTTTATTTCATGTTAACAGCAGAGAAGTGCCGTTTACTTCCCAGTTTCTGTTGCGATTTCAGTTGGGAATGGCGGCGTTTTTCCTCGGTTCTGGATTTACAAACCCATTTTCCAACGGTAGGATTCCAACCTTAACGCGTACCCAAACCTTAGCTGTATAAAAAGCACCTGTTCTTGGCTGAGTTAGGTCTTTTTTCGCCCAAAAGAGAACCTAGGTTTTCTTGTGGTGAAAACTATGTTTTGTGCGACCTAAATTCGATGACTTGGGGTCTCATCCGGCGATCTTCATCGACTGGGAGTGCACTTGACATTGGTGACCTTCCCCGACTCCGTGTGTTGACCTACATCAACAGAATGATCGGATCTGGGAGATTTGGAGCACCCTCTTGCTTGGCCGAGGAGGGCATCTTCGGCTAAATAATCCCATTAGACAAATTTTCAAAGTAAAGTGATCTAGGGATTTTCATCCCTACCCATGTCCTTTGGGTCCTAGGTTTTTATTAGAATTTTTCCTCGTGTCCTAGAACCCCCAATTCTTTAAATTTTGTGCGTTCAGTCTGTGTTTTTCTGCAGATAGGAACTTGACGACAAGCTTGCTGCCGTCAGATCTTTAGTTGGCGGCAACATCGTGTGTCGTTACCCCTGTTGCGGCAACCCCTTTGCCTCCAAGTTCTTCAGTTTTTACAGAATGGCTATTTTGATCTCCGTGGTATGTTTTATAGATTTTGGGTATATGTACATGTTGTGAAAATTGTATTTGGTCCAGTACAGTCCTTAGGTGATATCATGAGGAGGTGTCAAATTTCTATAAATAGTTTTATTTATTAAATTTCTGTAATGGGCTATGGGGATGATTTGACCATGATAATTCCTGAATAATTAGATCCATTATATATAGGGTTTCAAAAATTTCCATGATGGTACGATTACTGATTTCAAGTTTTTGAACTGTTAGAACTGACTGTATGATGTGAATCATGTTTAATGGATTTTTTTGATGAAATGCCTGAAATCTATCTTAATTATTAAAATTAGATTTACTGTTCCAAAAAACCTAAAATTTTAGCTATGTGATACATATCCTGAGTAAGTTTGTGATAAAAATTTCGTTCTTTTTATATAATAGTAATACTGTTACTAATTTAATAAAAGAAAATGACCACGATGAGCATTTAAGGGTAATCCTGTGAAATTTAATGATTAGCAACATGATTAGGACTGTTTTAATGATCAACTTATCACTGTGAAATAGTGGCATCATGTTATGAAAACTGAAGCATGTGTAATTGTTTAAAGTGAATGCAAATGTGTTTAAATAGTGCATGTGTATAATGTGAACATGTGATTAAGTGAATGTGTAAATTTGTGCCGAGATTGACACTGCTACCATAGAGGGCTGTGGAGCCGTACTGTAGTAAAGTCACTACAGGAAGGCTCAATATGTGTGATATCCTATGGGCATTAGGATAAATCCTGGAGGTGGACAAGTACCACTGGTTAGGGTGGAGAGGGCTTCTCCCGGTCTGTGTAGTACCAAGATTCATCACTGTGTTTGCCTAGGTGGCAGATATGTTGGTATGTGTTATGTGTATGTGTGTCCTTCTTATGGTGGTTTGGACTATGTGTCACTGCAACTAGTGTAAACAATGTAAATATGTGAATGTGAACATGTAAATTGTGCAAATGTGAAAGGTGAGCATATGAAAGTGTTAAATGAATGTGTTAGCATGAAAATAGATGTGAACTTGTGTACATGTGATATATTTACATAATACAGCAAGCTAAATGTGTACATAAGTGTGATAATTTCATGTGAAAATGAGTATATATCATGCTAGGTATGTTTATTTATCATGTACATAGTTCCATGCTCTAGTTGTACATAATTGTGAAATGAATTGAATAAGATTTGAGCCATTAAATCGTGTTGGTTACAACATGTAGAAAGCCCTACGCTTTCATATTTGTTTGGTTAGTGATATGAAGCATGTATCATGTTATTCCTAAATGTTTAAAAGGCTAGCTGTGTATGTGATAGGTGTATGGATGCCATCTTTATTTGCTTACTGAGTCTTTTTAGACTCATACTTGCTTTGGCGTATAGGTGAGACAGGTGCCTCCGTTCTTGAGGAGGACATAGTGAGGAGCGACTCTGAGTGCGAGGAGTAGCTTCACTTTGTTGGACGTTACTACATTGTTACTTTCTTTTCATTAGTATGTAAACTTTGAAATTGTAAAATTCATATGGACAATGTATTTTAATTAGAGTTGTAATAATGTGGACATTGGTATTTCTTTATTTATTACTATATAGACTGTGGATAGGTGATGATATGGAATGAGAATATTTCTTTTAATTCTGCTGTAAATTTTGAGATTTGTGTACATCTCAATCTATCGTTTAGTGTTGGGTAAATGTCCCACTATGACGGCGTTCTTTGTACCAACGTGGATTGGTATCCTATATCGGTATAAGGAGGGTCGTTACAGAGATTGGTATAAGAGCACCCAGGTTGAGATTGTACATGAATATACCATCATCTTCATAATATCTAAATCATTATAGAATTCGTTCATATATGAAGAAAAAAGTCTAATAATGAATAAAAGATAGTTAAGAAAATGGTTAGGACTAAATAACTTAGTTTCTAACTAGATTAAATTGTTTTACAGGCTATGGCTACTCGTTGTAGGCGTGTGCCCAGGCTCAGGATGACAAGTAGAGGCGTGAGGACAGGGTGATCAGCAGGCCCCAGTACCACAGGGTTCTACAGTACTTCCTCCACTACTGCCTGTGGATTATGGAGTGTTCATGCAGGGTCTGGTCCAGGCAATGCATACCCAGGCGCATACTTGGGCGGCATTGCAGGCTCAACTGCAGGCTCATGTTAGAATTGTTAAGTAGGAGTAGCCTATTTTTATTAAATGTATGATTGTTATATGTGTTGCTTATATTGCTTGTTGTGGCAGGCTCAGGCTCCAGCTGCGATCCCTTAGGAGCAAGGCCATGGTGGTCCTTCCATCATGGAGAGATTCAAGAGGATGGCTCCACCCTCTTTTAAGGGGAAAAGTCAGCCACTTTTGGTGGAAAGCTGGATGAGGGAGATTGAGAAGATCTTCCACGCCATTAGGTGTGCCAAGGAGGACAAAGTTATTTTGGCCTCCTATATGCTTCAGGTATTTATTAATTATGTATACATGTACTTGTGTTAGGTTAAGTTTTGTCTAGATTGGTGCTTATGGGTGTATCTTGTAGGAGAGAGCCGATGTGCTGTGGGCCTCTTTACTTTACACCAGGTTCGAGGATGTGCTTTCGAGGTGACTTGGGATGAGTTTACGAGGCTGTTCCAGGCCAAGTTCATCCCCGAGCATATCCAGGACAAGATGGATAGGAGTTCCTTTCTCTTATCAGGCTCCTTTTCAGTGTTAGAATATGACGCCAGGTTTGCTGAACTGTACAAGTATGATCCTCACATAGTTGTTGATGAGCGCAGGAAGGCGAAGAGTTCGTGATGGGTCTAAGCCATCACTGAGGTCAAGGCTTGTGGCGTTTGACCACCGTATGCTAGATTAGGCTCTCAGCACTTGTGTGGCAAAGAGCGATATGGAGCAGTATCTGGAAGAGAAGAAGGCATCGCAGAGAGGTCCGCACCACCTTTTCAGTGGCAGGACAGGAAGAAGGCAGTGTATCAGTCACCACAACATCCAGTGGCAGCTAGTAGTCAACAAGCAGTTACTCCGCGGTCCCCCGGCGTCAGGCTCATCGACAAGAAGAAGTGCCTTCACTATGGAAGAGCTCATGGTGGTACCGAGTGTTGGAAGTTAGCGGGGAAGTGTCTCAAGTGTGGCAGTCCAAGCATCAGATCCGAGAGTGCCCCAGACTACAGCAGGGTGTTCAACGTGGAGCGCCAGCCTCAGTAGCGACAAGAGTAGCAGCATCAGTGACAGGGAGACTAGGAAGGCCTCGAGTGTTTGCTTTAGCATGAGAGGATGTTGAGTAGGCAAAAACGTCATAGAAGGTACAGTTCTTTTCATGGGTGTGCTTGTTCGGGTTTTGTTTGATATGGGTGCCACTCACTTGTTCATTTTCCGAGTGGTTTGTGAAGCAGTTAGCTATAGAGTCAGGAGTAGAGGCTGAGGAGTTAGAGATTCCTTTGTCTGTGCACACAACAGCAGGAATGGTATCGACTAGAAAGTGTATTCCGTCTTTACCAGTGTGCATTGAAGACTGAGGCTTAGATGGGTGCTTCTTTTTGCTTAAGATGAAGGACTATGATGCAATTCTAGGTCTGGATTGTCTAGAGGAGTGCTATGTTTTGGTAGATTATTGTGGGAAGAAGATTACTTTCTGTATTCCTGGTGTGGATGAGTTTTCACATCCATTTCCAAGGAACTTTGCGGGAAGGTTTTGTGATCTCTGCCATGAAGGTGATGAGGATGGTGAACAAGGGGTGTGATTCTTTTCTTGCCAGTGTGGTCTTAGTACCGAGGCTGATCATCACCTACCCTTGAGGATATTCAGGTGGTGTAGGAGTTTCCAGACGTGTTTTCTGATTATTTTTCTAGATTGCCACCGGCTAGGGAGATAGAGTTTACTATAGAGTTGCTTTCAGGCACCTCTCCTATCTCTAAGGCTCCATATCGGATGCACCTGCGGAGTTAGCGAAGCTGAGGAAGCAGTTGTAGGATTTGCTGGACAAGGGTTTTATTCGCCCTAGTGTGTCACCTTGGGCGCACCTGTATTATTCTTGAAGAAGAAGGATGGTTCCCTTAGGCTGTGCATTGATTAGAAAGCTCAACCAGGTGACTGTGAAGAACAGGTATCCCCTTACTGCGGATTGATGATTGGTTCGATCAACTACAGAATGCATCAATATTTTCTAAGATTGATCTACGGTCTGGCTATCATCAGTTAAGGATTAGGAGTGAAGATGTGTCCAAGACAGCCCTTAGGACTCGTTATGGACATTATGAGTTTTTGGAGCTTCCATTTGGTCTGACCAACGCCCCTGCAGCATTCATGGATCTCATGAACAGTGTTTTAGACCTTATTTGGATAGCTTCGTCGTGGTGTTCATTGACGATGTGCTAGTCTATTCTCCCGATGCGGCTACACACCGTGATCATTTGAGGGTTGTTCTGGAGGTTCTTTGAGAGCACAAGCTGTATGAAAAGTTCAGAAAGTGTGATTTCTGGATGCGCGAGGTTCATTTTCTTGGGCATGTTATCTTAGGTACTGGAATAGTAGTTGATCCGGCGAAGGTCCAGGCTGTGTTAGATTGGGAGATTCCAAGGACCCCATCGGAGATTTGGAGTTTTCTTTGTTTAGCAGGCTATTATAGGCAATTTACTGAAGGTTTTGCATCTATCGCCACACCTTTGACTAAGCTAACCAGGAAGGGTGTGAAGTTTGTGTGGTCTGAGGATTGCGAGAGTAGCTTTCAGTTGCTGAAGGTGAAGCTTACTTCTGCACCCATATTGATCTTGCCGAGTGGTGTAAGGGTTTTGCCATCTATTCAGATGCTTCTCAGACCGGTCTTGGCTATGTTGATGCAGCATGGTAGGGTAGTGGCATATGCTTCTCGCCAATTGAAGAAGCATGAGTGTAACTATCAGACTCATGATTTAGAGCTTGTGGTAGTGGTTCATTCACTGAAGATCTGGAGACACTATCTTTATGTGTCCAGTTCTAGGTGTTCACTGACCCCGAGAGTCTGAGGTATCTCTTCCCTCAAAGAGTTGAACTTGCGGCAGAGGATGGATTAAGTTCCTCAAGGAGTACGACTTCGAGCTTTAGTATCATCCCAGGAAGACGAATGTGTTGGCAGATGCGCTTAGCAGGAAGAGGTCGTTGCTTCAGCATGATTGGAAGATGTTTGAGGATGCAGCCTGTGCGATGACTGAGTTAGAGCCATTGTTATGTAAGGCTTTCGTGGCTCAGTTATCTATCCGGTCCACTATTCTAGATGAGTGATTGAGCAGCAGAAGGCTGATCCTAGACTCCAAGAGTTGGTAGGCAAGGCAGCATTGCTCGTGATGAGGACTGTGTCATTAGATTTCAGCACCAAGTTTGTGTTCCCGATGTTGTAGATATCCGTGAGCATGTCCTAGCAGAAGCTCATAAGTCGGGGTTCTCTATTCATCAAGGCAACAATAAGATGTACCAAGATTTGAAGAGATCCTTCTTGTGGTCTGGCATGAAGAGGGATGTGGCCGAGTTTGTATCCAGTGTTTTGTATGCCAACAAGTGAAGGCCGAGCGTCAGCGACCATCGGGTCTTATGCAGAAGATGGAGATCCCAGTATGGAAGTGGGAGGCTATCACTATGGATTTTGTGATGGGTTTGCCCTGATCAGTGAAGGGCAATGACTCGATTTGGGTGATTGTAGACCGTTTCTCCAAGACGGTGCATTCTTACCGATGAAGAAAAGCAGTCCATAGAGAGTTTGGCTAGGCTGTATTTAGTAGCATTGTGAGGTTGCATGGTGTGCCAAAGTCGAGTTATTTCTCACTGAGACCCGAGGTTTACATCGAGGTTGTGGCAAGGTCTTGAGGAGGCATTGGTTCTCAGTTGAAGCTTGTTCAACGATCCATCCCCAGACAGATGGCCGTTTGAAAGGACTATCTAGACGCTCGAGGATTTGTTGAGAGCATGTGTGCTTGATTGGAAGCATGATTACGAGCTTCATTGCCTCTTGTGGAGTTCACCTACAACAACAGCTTTCATGAGAGCATTGGTATGGCTCCGTTTGAGGCTTTGTATGGGCGGCCTTGTAGATTTTCTTTGTGTTGGGAGGAGACATGCTCCGAGTCAGTGTGCACTAACTCTTGGTTATCCTCTGTCTCTCCTGAAATCTTAAGTAAGTATGAGTCTACAAGACCCAGCAAGTCACATGAAAGACATTTCAAGACACTGTATATAATAGATTTAAAACATGGTACATATATGTATCATCACAACCTTTATATCTTATAACTTTTCCTACTAACATGATTCTAAGTCATTTAGCAATCAATCTTTACATAGTATGTCTAATTATCATGAAATAAAACATTTCATGCAATGCATATAAGTCATATCTTATATTCTAACAATTGAACTAACTTGTACCTATGCATAGCATGCAATCAAATTTCCATGGTATATGCTTATTATCATGCAACATGTAAACAATTTAAGTAAATCTTTAATTTTTATTATGCCATATGCAATTAGTTTTCATGTAGCATGTAATCATTTAAACATGTAGTACTATTTCAGATAACAAGTGTCATGTAGTTCATGTAGCATGTAAACAAATGACATGTGATCATGTAGCATGTAACATGTAGACATTTATCATGTAATCATGCAGTCAATTATCATGTAGTTTGCCAAGACATAGCCCGCACTATTATAGAGACATGTAGTCTATAGTCATTCACTTATCACCTAGGCAAAGCAGTGATGAAGTCATGGTCATTGCGCAATACCGGGGAAAGCCCTTCCCACCTTAACCATAGAACTTGTCTACCTCCAGGATTTCCATCCATTGCCCACAGATTCAGTAGGTCATTTCATATAGTTGAACCATTACCATAGGGGCATTCCATGGTGTAGTTGTAGGAAATATCTATCACAACAATGTCTTATTGGGCAATTTATTTCAAAATATGCATTAACATGTATGCAATTATACAATTTACATTTTCATATAATTCTATCATGCTCTTTCATGCCTTACAATAATTTATCAAGTTATTAATACAATATCATGCAATCAATTTTTCCTCAGTTTCTGAAATCAACCATACTGTGCAACAGTAACCTATCATGGTACTACCTGATCACATTCATTCATGTACATATATCTCATGAATAATAAATTCAGTGTGCATTTTCCCTTCAAAAATTCATAACCATATGTACAGAAGTCTAAAAATCCCAAAATTTTGACAGTAGTTCTGTTTCGATCTTTTCGTGCGCATACAAAATTTCATAATTTTATGATCTCTGTAATTATTTTTCATGAACATTCTTTAAAATTCAAATTATTTAGCATGATAAAATAGTGATCAAATCATGTAAATTTGCACACAAGGATTAAATACAGTGGATCTACAGTATTAATTAACAGTGGTACAGTTTCTAACTTCAACATTTAACATGGATTACGCATGCATTTGTTTCAATAACTTTTCTACATCACATGTAATTCCAAAAGAATACACTAAACATAATTTGCACATCATTGCAATGACCTGTCCACAATGTAATAGCACTAAAATATTCAAAACATAACCTGACCGAAATCCCATACATGTATGAACGCAGACAAATAAGTAAAATCAGATTTCTGAATTCACAGTACTGATAAACTTAACGCAATAGATGTAGTGTTTACAGAAAGTAGACGTCCACATATCCTGTCGTTAAGAATCAGTAGATGGCGGCACATAGCGCTGTTGACATATAGTAGATGTCGAAAAAATACATGTCGTTTTACCTGAAATAGAACGGTATCGATGGTGTCGTTATAAAACTCAACGGCAAGAGATATGTACATCAAGTTCATACGTCCAGAAAACACAGAAACTCCACATAAAATTATAGAACTTCTACCCTTTCCCGTATATTATTTTCATGGTTCCAAAATCTGTAAAATGTTAATTTATAGTCTAAACTATCCTAACCAATCCCCCATGTCACTTGCCTCTGACCCTCCTTCTAGAGTAACGAAAAGAGATCCGAAGAAGCCCGGCTTGGCAGTAAGGCAGTCCTCCTCCACAACTTCAATCGCTCCAAATCCGCTTCTAACACAGCTCTCTTGCTTGGAGAAGCTTCAGATCTCGATGATGAACATTCCACCTTGGTCCAAGAACCTTCAAATCGCACGAACAGCACTGCAAAACCCTTCTCTCGCCTTCCTCTTCTTCCTCTTCTCAAACCAGTGCGAAAATCCTCTCCCATGGCCAAAACCGGGTCTTAAAAGGTTCCCACGCCTAGCCAAGACTTAATCCAAGCCCTAGGATCAGAAACACACCAGATCTACCCTTAAATGCTTGGAAACGACCGATTTATTCTCCCCCGGAACAGTAACATCAAAAAGGCAAGTCAGGTTAACGTCAACCTCAGTAGCCATCAGCCACGATGTAGACGTCTATCGATCATGTCATCTACATACTTGCCCAAAAAATTAAATATTTCATAAATAATAAACAACACAATATGTTGTCGTTAACAAGAAGTAAATGGTAGACGATCATCCGCTAACAGCTGTCAACGCCAGCAGATGTTGACGCCAAGTTCAACACAGAACATCTTACAACTACATGCAGAAATATACATACAATTGCAATATAAATTTCAAGAAAAATTCTAGGGCACTACATCCTCTTCCCCTTAAACTAACTTCGTCCTCGAAGATTGAGTTAGAATACTCACCAACAAGGACGGATAAAGCTTCTTCAAGCTCCCACGTCGCTTCTTCACGCGAGAAATTCCTCCACAAGACTTTCACGAAGGGATCGACCTCGATCTCAATTCTTGCACCTTCCGATCCAGAATCTCCACAGGCTGCTCCGCATATGACAAATCTGGCTGAAACTACACTGGCTCATAACTAATCACATGACTGGATCTCTAACATATCTCCTCAACATGGATATATGGAAAACTAGGTGCACTGCTGCCAAAGATGGTGGCGAAGCTAGCTGGTATGCCACATTCCCTATCTTCTTCAATATCTCAAAGGGACCAATAAATCTCGAGTTCAGCTTGCCTCTCTTTCCAAATCTCACTACACCCCTGGTTGGCGATACCTTGAGAAAACATGGTCTCCTACCTCAAAGCCCAGTCCTTCCTTCTCGTATCAGCATAACTCTTTTGGCGAGCTGAGCTGCCTTTAATCTCTACACAATCAACTGGATCTTTGCTGAGATTCCTGTACCACTTCTGGGTCCAACCAGATGCCGATCTTCTGCTTCTTTCCAACACAACGGGGATCTACAAGGTCTCTCGTACAAAGCCTCAAAAGGTGCCATACCTATGCTCGAATAGAAAACTATTGTTATATGCAAATTCCACAAGAGCTAGGTGCATTCTCAGTCTCCTTTCCACTCCAGAACACAAGCCCTAAGCATATCCTCCAATGTCTGAATAGTCATCTCGGACTATCCATTCGTTTGTGGATGAAATGCCGAGCTCAACTTCAATTGACTACCAAAAGGTTGCTGTAAGCTCTGCCAAAATCTAGAAGTAAACCTCGGATCACAATCTGTGATAATCGACTTCAGAATTCCATGCAGCTTCACAATGCCATCAATATACAATCTAGCCAAGCTCTCTACAGACTGCTTCTTCTTCATAGCAAGGAAATGAGCACTCTTTGAGAATCTATCCCCAATCACCCACATGGAATCATTCCCTCTAGTCGATCTAGGCCATCAGTCACAAAATCCATGGTCACTTGCTCCCACTTCCACTGAGGATATCTAGCCTCTGCATCAAACCTGATGGTCGCTGACGTTCTGCCTTCACCTGTTGACAATCAAGCAAGCATTTGCCACAACATCCGCAACATCCCGCTTTATGCCAGACCACCAGAATGAATGCTTCAGATCCTTATACATCTTCCGACTACCTGGGTGAATAGAGAACTGTGATATGTGTGCTCTCTCCAAAATCTCCTTCCGCAAGTCTGCATCATTTGGGACACACACCCTATGATTCAGATGAATCACACCATCTTCATCTCTAATAATACCAGCCTTTCCAACCAGCTCCTGCAATAGAGGGTCATCTTTTTGCAGAGCAATAACCCGATTATTGAACAGAAGATCTCTGTGACAACTAAGCCTGAACATGCTGCACAACTACGGCTCCAAAATAGCCAAAGATCTTGAAGCATCTTCAACATCTTCCAATCCAGCTGCATCATTTGCCTCTTCCTGCTCAAAGCATCCGCCACACATGGCTTTCCCTGGGTGGTAAGAAAGCTCAAAATCATAATCCTTTAGGAATTCTATCCACCTCTGCTGCCTCAATTCAACTCCTTTTGGGAGAACAATATTTGAGACTCTGTGGTTTGAGAGAGCTCAAATCTGACTCCATACAGATAGGGCTCCAGATCATCAAGGAAAGACCACTGTCGCCAGTTCCAAGTCATGAGTTGGGTAATTGCGCTCATGCCCTTGAGTTGCCTAGATGCATACGCCACAACTCTACCTCCCTGCATAAGAACACAGCCGAGCCCAATCTTCGAAGTATCTATGTAGATAGAGAAAGAATCCCCACCATTGGGTAAACAGGCACTGGTGCTGAGGTCAAACGGTCTTCAATTCCTGGAAACTCTTTTCACAAGCCTCTGACCATTCAAACTTCACTCCCTTCCTTGTCAGCCTTGTCAAAGTAGCCGCAATAAAGAGAAATCCTCGATGAATCTTCTATAATAGCCAGCCAAGCCAAGAAAACTCTTGATGTCAGCAGACGATCTCGGTGTCCCCCAGTCAAGGACAGCTTCCACCTTAGCTAGATCGACAGATACACCTTCTCCCGAAATAACATGCCCCAAGAAATGGACTTCCTTCATCCAGAAGTTCCACTTATTGAATTTAGCATACAGCTGGTGCTCCCTCAAGATTTCCAACAATCCTCAAATGCTCTCGATGAGTCTCTTCATCAGGAGAGTAAATCGCACATCATCAATGAAGACTCCTACAAAAGAATCCAGATACTACCTAAATATCATGTTCATCAAGTCCATGAAAACTGCTGGAGCATTAGTTTAACCAAAGGGCAAGACTAGGAATTCATAATGACCATATCTCATCCTAAAAGCCACCTTAATAGAATCTTCCGGCTTAATTCGGAGTTGACGATAGTCAGAACAAAGATCGTCTTAGAAAACACTGAAGCTCCACGCAACTATCAATCAATCATCAATACGAGGTAAAGGGTACTTGTTCTTGATAGTCACCTGGTTGAGCTTGCCGTAGTCAATACACAGCCTCATTGACCCGTCCTTTTTCTTCACAAAGAGTACAAGTGCTCCCCATGGTGAAACACTCGGCCAGATAAACCCTTATCAAGTAATCGTGTAGTTGTTCCGCAATTCTACCAATTCCGTTGGTGCCATACGATAAGGAGCAATAGAAATAGGTACTATGCCAGGAACTAACTCAATGCCAAACTCAATCTTCCTTACGGGGGCAAACCAGACAAATCCTCGGGAAGACATCGCTGAAATCTCGGACTATATCAATATCCTCCACAGACAAGACCTTCTTCAAATCCTCGGATACAACCACACTAGCAAGAAACCATCACAACCCTTGCTCAACATCCGGGCTGCATTCAGAGTAGAAATCATGATTTACCGACATGTTCTGGGTAACAGGTGAACAAATTCCTCCTTACCAGGGATCGAAAATAATAATCTTCCTCTTGCAATCCATAAAAGCTTAGTGCTCCTCGAGGCATCTAAGCCCAATATAGCATCATAATCCTTCATCTTTAGAAATAGAAACTACCAGGAAAAACCCGCTCCTCAATGCTCACATGAAGAGAAGGAAACACTGCCCAGTCCTTATAGTCCCGACTAGTATGAACGACAAGGGAATCTCCACTCTTCCGGAACCAGACCATTCTCCTTCATCAAAACCTTCGCAAACCTCTTAGAAATAAAGCTATGCGTAGCACCAGTATCGAACAAAACCGAGCATGCATTTCCATAATCAAAATCATACCTTCTGTGATGTGCTCTGCCAACTCTGCCTCATCTCTCGCCAAAGCGAACACTCGAGCCTGAGCCCTCGGTCTCCCAGCTGCTCTCGGTGCCGGGCTAGCTGCTGCTGGTGCTACTGCCGCTGCAGTCTGTTGCGCCATCTTCGACAATCTCTGATCTTGTGGTTTTTGTCACCATACCTCAAGCACCCCCCAGAAGTAGCCCAACAGACCTCTCCTCCATGACGCTTCCCACACTGAGTACACAAGGGCTTTTCTCTAACTTTGTCCCCGCTTGGTGTCGTGCTGCCACTCTCGCTGGTACCACTACTCTCTGCTGAAAAGCTGGTGCCTTCTTCTTTCTGTCCTGCCACTGAAATTCTGATCTTGGCCTCTTCAAAGAAGCCCTCTTCTCCTCTAGGTACACCTCCCTCTCTACCTCCTGCATGCATGCCGCTGACAAAGCCTCCTCCATGGATCGATGCCCGAAAGCCACCAGTCTAGTCCTTAGGATGACTTCAACCCCATAATGAACTTCTTTACTTTCCTCAGCTCATCTACCACAATGTGGGGAGCTACTTGGACAGCTCCATAATCTAGCCTCATACTCAAGCACACTCATTGACCCCTGGGTCAATGTCAGAACTCTTGCTCCATGCGATCTTGCACATGCTCCGAAATGTACTTCGCCCTGAACAGACGAACAAACTCAGCCAAAGCAACCTCTACATCTCCATCTCCAAACTATGTGCATAGCACTGACAACCACCACACATCGCCACACTCCTACAAAGAAGGTAATTACCTCTAAGGGTGCACCACAAAAACAAACATAAAACCATTCTTTACCTGCAACATATATATAGCTAAAGTCACCCTTTCCTCTTCCGTGCATCAGATGACACGAAAGATCTTTTTCGTCTCCCGAAGCCAACTCTCTGCCAAGATGGGATCACTCTCCCCCTTAAAGAAAGGTGGGGTCTGTAAGGTCTCGGGTCTTTAGTGGATCCTTATTGGTCTGTTAGAGGTTCTGTGTGGTCGACGACAGACCATTGTCGTTGACTTGGGGTTGACGGCTAGGGCTTGCCGTTGAGTCAGAGTCAGCGTCCAGCGATGTGGACGTCTGATGTTGAACTCAATGACATGGGATCTGGACGGCAGTCTGTAGGCGGTTCAGTTGGCGGCCAGAGATGTTGACGTCGACTAACCAGTTCTGTTGAAGTAGGGCAGCCCGAGAGCAGAACCTACCTTTCTCATTTCCTCTCCTTCTCTCCACCTTTGCCTTTCTTGATTCCTGCAGCTTCTGTTGAGTGATTTGAGCTCGTGGGAAGGCCTTGGATCGTGTGGCGTTGCTAGATCGGGCGGGAAACGCGAGGTTTTGGCGTGATTCGCGCGGAGTCTTCGGGGAGATCTGACGCGATTGGTGGCGTTTGGGGATTAATTAAGCGTTCTGAGGTAGGGACTTAACCCCTAAACCTTCCCCAGCAAAAAGCATGTCCATTAACTGAATTGAGTGCAAATCATGGTTTAGGGTTGGGTTATATCATGCCGGAATTGAGGGTGGTTTGGATAATCTAGGTGTTAGATTGTCTAATTATGATGTTCTGATAATGTGGATTGATGAGAGGACGTTTCCCTCCATCAGTCAGAATGTTAGTAGTGTTTATGCCCTTTGGGACTGATTCGGTTCAGTTCTGGGTATGGGGGACTGAAGATATCAACGTCCACATCTGTTGAGTTGAGATCTTCAGGGGATTTAAACGACAAGGTCGATTGCTGTTTAGTTATTGTTGACGACATAGGGGCTGCCGTTTATCTCTGATTGGCGGCAATCGATGTGGCCGTTTATATTCTGTGTCCCAGCAGACTTAAGTTGTGTGTTTAGAGGCGATTGACATGTGATGTCCGCCCTAATAGCACAAGGGGGCCAGGCTTAGAGTGTGACTCCGCCTGTGCATAGGAGTAGTTGTTTGTGGCACGAGGTGTTTACTACTGTACGGGGTTTCAAACGTTGAGTGTGTTCCGTCTGTTGTACGCGCGTTGCGTTACCGTGTACCCGTTTCTATTGTGTTACCTAGGCGTGGGTGCGACTCCATCTAGACGACTAGCGTGTGGTTGTCCTCCGCTAGTGAGCCGGGACATCGAGTGCGACTCTGTCCTGTGCGTACTCCTTTTGGTGGTTTTGAGCCGGTCTCCGTGGAGCCCCTTCTCTACCGCTAGGGTCAAGTGTAGGGGAAAAACCGGTCGTGGACCAGACGCGAGAGAGAGAGTCTGTAGTGTGCACACGTGGCTGGGGTTGAGAGCCTCTGTGGTGACGAGACGCCGAGCCACAGACCCTAGCTGAGTCCTACTTGCTGTGTGTGTGAGTGTGTGTTACTGAGCCGCATGGTTTACAGTTTTGTGTTGTGGTGCGACGTGTACTTACTTTCAGTTTTTACTTTCCGCACTTTAGTTTAGTTGCCAGTGGGTTACTTTTCCCTACTGGGTCTCTTTTCTTGAGACTCACTCCCTTCCCTTTCTGGTGGGTCTTCGTCGACTCCCGTTCCAGGCGAGTCTAGCCACTCCGGTGTTGGTGCTCCCTAGCTGCAGTGAGTAGTACCTTTTTGTTGTACTTCTGTACTCTGTACTTTGTCTCAGACTCTGAGGTTGTATATGATATGTTTATAGTGGAATTTTACTGCTTTGCATGGTGCGTATCTTCTTACATATAGTCTCCTCGGACTCTTAAATTCCTACCCTTCCGAGCTTGTCTCGTGGGTTAGCGGGTCAGAATTCGGGTTACTGGTTGTTATTGGTAATGCGGGTTCTGGGTCGTTACAGTTTGGTATCAGAGCCTGGTCTGATGAGATATATATAAGGAAATACCCATCATGTTAACTCAGAGTCTAAAGAGTACAGTGCAGCTATGTAGCCCGGAGTTAGTTAGTGTATTTATGTGTGTATTTTTGTTCTGTGTTAGTTCTATGGTGCCTAGGCGACATCCTAGAGAGGGAGTGGCCGAGCAGGCGACTCGTCAGGAGGTTGGAGATATCCGCCACCTCAGCGAGCAGCCTTTGCCACAGACGCACATAGTGGTATTGTTCCGCCGCGCCACCTCCACCTCAGGTAGCTCAGGGATTGGACATGACTCGATTTCTTGAGGGGATGGCTCAGTTTGTTGCTCAGCACCGTGACGTGCCAGTACCCCAGGGTGGTACTGGGAGGTGTTGAGGGAGTTCTTGCAGTTTCAGCCTCCTCAGTTTTTGGGCCAGCCTGATCCAGATGTAGCGCGAGTTTGGTTAGATGCTGTGGAGCGGACTTTTCGTTCCATGGAGTGGTTTCCAGAGGAGCGAGTGCTGCTAGCCAGTTACCAGTTGCAGGCGCAGGCGTTGACTTGGTGGTCCGCTGAGTGGGAGACTACTTTCCAGTCTCGCCCACTGAGATAGATTCGTGGCAGGAGTTTTGTTTCTTTTGAGAAAGCCTTCTGTCCTACTTACGTCGGACGGAGAGGTTGTACCAGTTCTGGACTTGCAGCAGAGGGACTCTACTGTGGTGCAGTACAGGGCTAGATTTGTGGAGTGTAGGGCGTTATGCTCGCAGATTATGGGAGATGAGGGTCTGAGGACTCAGTAGTTCGTGAGAGGCTTGAAGCCAGAGCTCAGGCAGGACTGATAGTTGTTCGTGTCACAGACTTGGATGCGGCCTATCAGACAGCAGGCAGCATTGGAGGCAGACACCTTGCGGACTCGTGCACGTAGTGTAGAGGTTCAGACGTAGGTAGTTCCTTCTCAGCCTCGCCAGCAGCAGGTAGTGGGCAGATGACCCCGAGGACTACGACTTCTTACACGTCCACTTCTACTGGGACGACGGCGAAGTCAGGATCTCGGAGGAAGTTTCGGCGTGATAGGAGGCAGGCAGAGCAGAGGCAGCAATCGGTTGGAGTGTTCAGCAGCCGACAGGTCAGCCTTCACAGCAGGTACAACGTACTTTTGCTGGGCAGTGTTACCGGTGTGACCAGATGGGTCATATGGCGCGAGATTGTCCTTTGTTACCTCGTGTGCCGCAGCAGCAGACCCAGTCACAGCCCCGAGTGCAGCAGCAGCAGCAGCAGGCACCTGTGCAGCAGCGTCAGCAGACCGGAGGTTCTGGTGGGTCGAGAGGTAGAGGTCGTGTTACCCACTTGACTCGTGCAGACGCGGAGGCAGCTCACCTGGTGGAAGGTACTGTTTCAGTTTTGGTTATGCAGCTAGAGTCTTGTTTGATTCCGGTGCCTCTCACTCTTTTGTGTCTGAGGACTTTTAGACTCCTTGGAGAGTTGAGTTCGGGAGAGTCTGTTGAGTTGGCAGTAGAGTTGCCGACAGGGAACTTTGTCCTTACGTCCTACTGCTCGAGGAGGTACCTGTGCAGTTGCAGGATCAGTTGTTGTCAGCCCGTCTGTTTGCCTTACAGTACATGACTATGATGTGATTTTGGGTATGGACTGGTTAGAGCGGTATGGTGCAGTGATGGATTGCCAGAAGAAGAGGGTGCACTTGCGGATACCTGGAGCAGCGGCGTTCTACTTCCAGGGTATCGTACCTCTTACCTCTCGCTTTTTAGTTTCTGCTTTGAGGGCAGGGAGGTTGCTGCTTTGGTTGTCAGGGTTCCTAGTTTCTGCAGTGACTCTTGACCAGATTGCCTCGGGAGTGGGAGACATTCCTGTAGTGTGTGAGTTTCCGGATGTTTTTCCGGAAGAGTTGCCTGGTCTTCCACTAGAGAGAGAGTTGAGTTACTGTAGAGTTGGTTCCTGGCACTTTACCTTTTGCGCAGGCACCGTACCGTATGGCACCAGCAGAGTGAAGGAGTTGAAGAGGCAGCTTGAGGAGTTGTTGGAGAAGGGCTATATTCGTCCTAGCTTTTCTCCGGGGGGTCACCTGTTTTGTTTGTCGGAAGAAGGATGGTAGCCTGAGGTTGTGTATTGATTATAGGAAGCTAAATCAATGACCATCAAGAATAGGTATCCTTTGCCTAGGATTGATGATCTCATTGATCAGCTTCAGTCTGCTCGTGTCTTCTCGAAGATTGACTTGAGGTCGGGCTACTATCAGTTGCGGATTATAGATTCAGACATTGAGAGGACTGCTTTTCGGACCAGATATGGACACTTTGAGTTTTTGGTGATGCCGTTTGGGCTCACCAATGCTCCAGCAGCCTTCATGGATCTGATGCACCGGGTGTTCCACCAGTTCTTGGACCGGTTTGTCGTAGGGTTTGTTGACGACATCCTGGTGTACTCCGCTTCGGAGGAGGAGCATGCCGAGCACCTGAGGATCGGGTTGCAGACCTTGCGAGAGCACCAGTTGTATGCCAAACTTAGCAAGTGTGAGTTTGGCTACAACAGGTTCACTTCTTGGGGACGTGATCTCAGGTGAAGGAGTTTCAGTAGATCCAGCGAAGGTTGAGGCAATTTTGCAGTGGGAGAGTCCCAGATCTGTGTCTGAGATTCGTAGTTTCTGGGTTTGGCAGGTTACTACCGCAGGTTGTTCGAGATTTTATCAGGTTGCTGCACCCTTGACTCGGTGACGAGAAAGGGAGTTCCGTTTGAGTGGTCGGATCAGTGTGAGTAGAGCTTCATAGAGTTGAAGCGACTGCTTACGTCGGCGCCAGTTCTTGCCTTACCTTCAGTGAGGAGGGTTTTGAGGTTTGCACAGATGCTTCAGGTGT
>JACBKR010004316.1:0-24512 GCA_014218235.1 Colocasia esculenta | reverse complement strand
ATAATATGTGAAGCAATCGTTGCGATAAGCAAATCGTTATGGTAACTAAAGGAATCATTATGATAGCAATAGTAGCAAATCGTTATGATCACTGAAGGAATTGTTACGAAAGTAAGTCGTTATAATGACTAAAGGAATCGTTACGAGAGCAAGTCGTTACGATGACTAAAGAATCGTTACGAGAGCAAGTCTTTACGATGACTAAAGGAATCGTTATGAGAGCAAGCCGTTCGATGTCTAAAGAAATCGTTACGAAAGCAAGTTGTCACGATGACTAAAGGAATCGTTACGAAAGCAAGTCGTCACGATGACTAAAGGAATCGTTACGAGAGCAAGTCGTTACGATGACTAAAGGAATCATTACGAAAGCAAGTCATTACGATGACTAAGGAATCGTTATGAAAGCAAGTCGTTACGATGACTAAAGGAATCGTTACGAGAGCAGTCATTACGATGACTAAAGGAATCGTTACGAAAGCAAGTCGTTACAATGACTAAAGGAATCATTACGATAGCAAGTCGTTACGATGGCTAAAAGATCGTTACGAAAGCAAGTCGTTACGATGACTAAAGGAATCGTTATGAAAGTAAGTCGTTACGATGACTAAAGGAATTGTTACGAAAGCAAGTCGTTACGATGACTAAATGAATCGTTATGATGAATAAAGAAGTCGATGTAAGCAATTCATTATGCTCTCTTTAAGAAGTCGTTGTAGGAACGATTTCTCTTGAAATCAGAAGAAGTTTCAATTTATGAAGAAATCGTTACAGTTCTACTGTAATCGTTATGATCTATAAAAGAAACTGATGTGTACTTAGACAAATTTGATGATGTAGATACAATGTAAAGATGCTTATCTGTTTTGGCTTATTTTCCTTTGGTGTTAGTTCCTGTGCTTAAGACTTGTAGAAAATAGGTTAGTGACCTTTAATTTAGGGTTTGATAATTATCACAATAATATGGTTTTTTTAATCACAAAAAATAAAAAATGTATTACTTTTAATTACATGGGGATAGACTGTTCATCACCTCTCAATCGAGGGGTTGATCGTCCTTTTCTTTCCTTCTCGTCCAGACTTGTGCTTTTCTTGCATTCTGCTCGAGCAGCTAACTCGGGGCTTTCATGAAGATTCTAATTACTTGTTGGTTAGATCGGGTGTCTCTTTACCTTGACTCCCACTTTTCAGTCCACTCTGCGTTATTTCCGCTTCACCGTCACTTCGTGACATCTCCGCTACACTTCCACTTCGCTCCCCTGCAAAGTGAGAGTCAAGGAGGGGCAATCTGTAGACACCCAATTCTGGCTTATAAGTTGAACCACATTTCTTGTTAACTTAGTAAGCCCCTAGTTGGTCACTCACCTTGAGCCCATCATTAACCTTGCTTTGGGCCCATTAACAACCCAATTCCCATGAATATCCCGTCCATTATGTTCTAAAGAGTCCATGTGCCTTAAATGCCTATTATTCTCCCACATGATTAGATAATAATTTGAAGATAATCGATTCCCATTGACGCGACACATCGTAGCGCCGCGTTCATCTTTTTCGCACCTCCATTGGCCGTTGCGACAACCCATGCATATCCATGCACGTGGCCGCAGAATCGCGACGACTAAGGCCGTCGCGTTCATTTCTGTCACGTCCCTACGATGCGTCGTGACTTCAGCCGCGACAACAGCCTCCGCAACCACCTCCTCATTATCCTCCCATGGCCTTTATCTTAATCCTTCACAACCTCCCAACCCACCTGAACGCATCTAGGGGATGGGGGACTCTTTGAAATCTTTTTTGGACTCTCACCCACGACATTAATGAGGATTATCCTTTTATTAGGGTATTTATCACTTAAAATGGGATATTTTCTCTCTCTAGGTCTATATAAGCAAGGCCCTTTCTTCAGAGCCAAGGGAGCCCCGTTTTCACCCCGAAGGGCTGCCAAAATTTCCTCTGATCAACACTTAGTCTCGCAGCCCTCCCATTTCCTCTCATTTACTCACATTTCCACCTCAAAACTACTCATTTCCACATCTATGGAGCGTGGAACGTGAGGAGAGCGACCCCACTCCTTCCTGGAGCTTTGCACGAGCTTTTGGACGTCATCTCACGCCAGGGAGTCGCCCACATGGGGCTCTTTCTCTCTTCCCTTCCTCCTCTTCTCTTTTCTTCATACATGTTATTTCCTTTCTAGATAGGATGCACTCTTTCCCTTCCTACAATTTCCATACACCTAAGGGGTTCAAAACCACCCCCAGGTCCGTTACCACCATGCTTCATCTCATCTTTCAATTTTTGGATGGATACTATACTTAATATGTTCTAACAGGGTTCCTTTCCTTATTTTCGTTGTTTTGGCAGACATTCAAACAAGATCTCACGAGGAGCTCTTGTCCTCTGGCCGGCCGGAGGGCAGGAAGAAGGTCCTTCCATACTTCTCCCACACTGTAGAGAACGAGACCAAGGACGACGACGTGACAACGAAAACGCGCCCCTATAGGGCGTCGCAAAACCAGCTTCATCGCGACGGGGTTCCCCGTCGCGACCTCAGGTCAGTATGGTGTTCTCTCTCCTTTTCCTAGATTAGTTAGCCCTGTTATTTCTATTTTTAGGCAACTATCTAGTGGTGATCACATCCTCTTTTTTATGTCATTATATTGAGCACATATTTGCGTGTATTGGGGGGGGGGGGGGGGGGGGCACAATCCCCATGATTACACCAGCTCGGTCTCCATGAGAGAATCCATAGAGTACGGAGTCTTACGGAGGTCTTAACAAAAAGGCCCCTTGTCTACCATAACGGAATGTCCGATAGAGAGGTTCCAACTTGCAAGAGAGTAGTGTAAAGAAAACAAGTTGCTCAACGTTCTAGAGGAATTCCATAATAGTGGAGCGGCGATATTGTTGAACCACTCTATAGTTTACCTTTTATTTTGGTGATAACAAAATTATGATTAATAAATATTATTAAATATATTCAATATCATGTTTTTCTAATAAATATAATTTTATGACATTATTGCTGTGTGATTTGCACTAAAAAGATAAATCGATGTCCATTCAATATACATCGATTTCAGTTCACAAAGTGCCACATCGATTTGCTTGAAAACATGGATTTACCTCTCACATCGATTTGATAAGTGAAACATCGATTTGCCTCTCACATCGATTTGGTAAGTGAAACATAGATTTGCTTCTCACATGGATTTCATAAGTGAAACATGGATTCGCTTGAAAACATAGATTTGCCCAAACATGATTTGCTTCAAACATGGATTTGCTTCTCACAGGATTCATAAGTGAAACATGGATTCACTTGAAAACATGGATTTGCCTCAAACATGGATTTGCTTCAAACATGGATTTACTTCTCACATGGATTTCATAAGTGAAACATGGATTCACTTGTAAAACATGGATTTCAACATGGATTTCACTTAAACATCGATTTCTTTATATTTCAAAATATTTTTGGCATCTAGTGAAAAGTCAAATATATTTCTGACTGAAGATCTCTTTTATCTTTCCAAATCTCTTCTCTCTTGTTAGAACAAAAAGAGCTTACCTACCACTTCTGGAGACAACAGGAAACATAGAGGTATGAACCTTTTTGACAGAAACACTCTTTTAACTAAACACTTTCTTCTATGCTTGCAGACCTCATAGACCACAAAGTATCAGAAGAAAGAGAAGATGAGCAACGACTAGAACTCCAACGGATTTGTTCAAAGCTGCTCATATAAAAGATGAAGCAAGGCTGAAGAACAAAGTGAGAGCTTTCCAAAAGATCTTTATAGGAGTGTACATCCTGTGAGGAACCTCAACGCCACATACACTCAAAGGAACAGAGAGAAGAGCCAAGCCCAAGAAAAGTGTTCAAGCATCTGAAGCCCTCAAGCTTCAAGCTCCTCTTCCTCCTCTCTTCACTCTCCTGTGTGCATCTTGTAATCTGGGGGAGAGAGTCTTTTTTCGCTGAGAGTTTTTCTTTAGTTGGTGTTCATCTGTTCCAACTCTCAGCTTTGTTCTTTCTTTTCTAAAGAAAGATTTTTGTCCATCTGTATGACTGTATACAGTGTAGAACCCAGCTAGAGGTTTGTGTCTAGCAGAACCACACTGGGGTTTGTATCAGGAGGTTTGGCTTCTTGACCTATAGAGAAGTGGGCCGCCTTCTTGCCCGGGAAAGAGAAGAAGACCAGCTGGGGTGCTGGGTGTTGTATTGTCCTTGAGGGGGACTGTACCCTTGGTTAGTAAAATCCCAAAGATTGCTTGGGGACTGGACGTAGGACGTCCATGTGGGAAGGCTGAACAAGGATAAATTCCTTGTGTTCTTTGTGGTGATTGTTTATTTGCTTCCGCACTGGTACTCTCTATCACACTCAACTAACCAAACATTCAAGTGATAATTTTTCGTGTTTAATTTTCTATTTCAGATTTCAGAAAACCTATTCCCCCCCTCTAGGTTAGCTTGTTGTCGTACCAAAAGAGCCAACAAATATCGGTGTTTCCAAAACCACGTAATAAAGTGTAAACAATGTCTTATTAAAAAGGGAAATTTATGTGTAATTATTTAGGTATTTTACCAGATAAGTTATTCATATAATTTCAGCATAGTCTCATGGCAAAGATAATCATTTGAAGTGTGTGCATGTGTATGAAATCATGAGACAGAATAGCCGTGCACATGAACTTTTAAATTAAAGGATTATGTGACATATATCAAATTATAAAATCATGATGGTTTACTGTTCATTACACAACTTAACAGGGTATACACATGCTTAAAAGTCCAAATCAGCATTTAATTAGAGTTAAATTCGGTGCTGGAATCCTACAAGTAAATCACGTCGGGGTCTGGGCCGCGTTTCTTAGGCGGACAGAAATGTGTCGGCAGAGACCGCCGTGTTTTGAAAACCCTAGCAACGATTTCCCAGAGGTGGGAAAAATCCCTAAAATGCGTCGACCTGTGCGGTCACGTTTCAAGAATGTCTGACGGGTCAACGACGCATAGTTTGAGGCGCTGGAATGTGCCAAAACGCGTCGCCTCGATGCGCTTTTTAGGTAATCGCGGCAGCAGAAGCCGACGCTATAACCAGTGCCATGAATTGCGTCGCCTGGAACTGACGCGATTCAAGCCTCAACCCGAAATAGCAGAAAACGCAGGAACATGTAGCGACTTCATGCAACGCTTATATCTCCTAAACGGGGGCACATGGGACAAAGTGATGAACATGGAACTTATAGAGAACATTGATCTATGCCTTTGGACCGAATCAGTTTGGTCTCGTAAGGCGTGCAAACAAGCATGAACAAGAAACGAGACAGATATGCGCAACGATGGGAAAACGCTTATAACTCGACGATTACATGATGGAATTTGGGCATATCACTTGCAAATGAAAGTAGACATGATGCTCTATAAGATAGGATGATTTGGATGCTTCTTTAGCCTGAGAATACTTACCTTTGTGAAGTCTAGAGTCTTGGTTGTGCACAGGTCGAGGCAGAGCGCAGTTGGGGAAGAAGCTCCCTTCTCTCCCGCCGTTCTCCTCCATTCCTAAAGCCCTAGCTCCGCCGCCCATGACCCCAACAAGTTTGTGAACCTTCCCTATTAGTTTAGGACAGTTCTTATATGTTTAGGGTGTATTTCATATCCTAGGAACTAGGAAAGGGGAATGTGATTTCCAGCTCTTCCCTTCCTTGTTTTGGTGATCTCCCCTCCCATTTGGAGTGGAAAACCCTCTAGAAGGTTGCTGCAATGGTGGGTGGCAATTTGGCTTGCCATTCATGGCTAATTACCATGGTTTCAATCCCTCTTTTACCCTTTTCTATTTTTCTGATAATTATGGTTACGAATTTTGGAGTATTTGTTCTTGTTCCATAATCCATACTCCCAATTTGGCCCATTAGCCTTTGCATGAGCTAATTAAATCAAGCCCATACCTTTTTAATATTATTAGGTTTTATATCTATTTCTCCCATTATTTCTATTTATTTAAGTATTTAAAATATCGGGTTGCTACATCCTCCCCCTCTTGAAAAGAATTTGGTTCCCAAATTCATATGATCATGAAGGAGAGAATATCTTACCGAAAGATCGGGGTAGTTTCGCCTTATGATTCCTTCAGGTTCCCAGTAGCTTCTTCTACTCCACGGTTATTCCACAGTATTTTAACCACATGGATGGGACGGTTCCTGAGTTGCTGCACCTTTCGTTCTAGTATCTTGACTGGTTTCTCCTCGTATGTCATGTCCTTGTTCAGCACCAACTTCTCATGGCGAATGATGTGCGTAGGATCGTACACATATTTTCTCAGCATGGAAACATGAAACACATTGTGTACACATGCCAGATCTGGTAGCAATGCCATCTGGTAAGCAACCTCACCAACCCTTTCGAGCACTTCAAAAGGACTAATGAATCTTGGACTGAGCTTTCCTTTAACACCAAACCTTTGAATGCCACGGGTAGGAGATACCTTCAAAAGCACATGATCTCCCACTTGAAATTCTAGATCTCGCCTTCTCTTATCAGCATAACTCTTTTGTCTGGACTGAGCAATCTTGAGCCGTCTCGAATCACCTATATATCCCGAGTTGTATTTTGTACCATGTTCGGCCTAGCCATTACTGTTCTCCAACTTCATTCCCATGCGGGGATCTACAGTTCCTCCATAAAGCGCTTCGAATGGTGCCATTTTAATACTCTCCTGGTAGCTGTTGTTTAGGTGAATTCATTAGGATAGGTGCTTATTCCAATAGCCTTGGAAATCTATGGTGCAGACTCTTAACATATCTTCTACTATCTGATTGATTCTCTCAGTCTGCCCATCAGTCTGCGGGTGAAATGCGGTACTAAATTGAGCTTAGTACCCAGTGTAGCTTGCAATCCCTTTCAGAAGTGAGAGGTGAATCTCGGATCTCGATCCGAGACAATGGATGATGGCACTCCATGCAATCTCACAATCCCTTGATATATAGAGCAGCTAATACTTCCACAGACCACTTACTCTTTACAGCTAGGAAGTGGGCAGATTTGGTTAGTCGGTCGACAATAACTCATAAGTGTCGAGTCCCCACGAGTCTTAGGTAAACCCATGATGAAGTCCATGCCAATGCTTTCCCATTTCCCCTCCGGATATCTAATGGTCTAAGCACGCCAGCAGGGCGCATGTGTTCGCCTTACCTGTTGGCAAGTAAGGCAGTGAGCGCATGCTCGCTACCTCTCTCTTCATATTCGGCCACCAAAATGTTCTTTTCATGTCCTGATACATTTTGGTACCTCCAGGATGAATAGTATACTTCATCTGGTGAGCTTCATCCATTAGCTTCCTCTTCAATGCTTCATTGTCTGGGACACATGTCCTTGGAAACCAGCCTTCCATCCTCAGTCTAGCAAAATCAGGTCTTTCAGCTAAAGTTTCTTTGATACGAACCAAGAACGGATCACTGTCCTGTTGTGCTTTAATCTCTCCTAACATGTCAGATTGAATCTTGATATTGGCAACCAAGACTCGATCATCCTATGTTCAATGTTCAAGTCTAACCTTGCGAATTGTTCTAGTATTTGCATCTCGCCAAGAACTAGACTTGATAACGATGCCATCGACTTTCTGCTAAGAGCATCGCCATAGCTTTTCCCTTTCCTAGATGGTACTGGATGTTGAAATCAAAATATTTCAGGTATTCTAGCCATCTCCTCTGTCTCATATTAGTTCTTTCTGAGAGAATAAATATTTTAGACTCTTATGGTCTGAATAGACCGTGAATTGCTCACCATATAAATAATACCTCCAGATTTTTAAGGCGAAGACCACGACAGCCACTCTAGATCATGCACAGGGTTGCTGACTTCATACGTCTTCAGTTGTCTTGAAGAATAGCAATGACTTTCTCCTTCTGCATCAATACACAGCCAAGCCCATTCTTGAGGCATCATATAGACAGAGAACCCTTCTCCCTCTATTGGAAGAGCGAGAACAGGTGCTGAGGTTAGACATCCTTTGAGAGTTTGGAAACTCTTCTCACACTCTTTACTCCAGGAGTAGGAATTCTCCTTTCGTGTCAGACGCGTGAGAGGAACGACGATCTTGGAGAAGTCCTTGATGAACCACCTGTAGTAACCAGCCAGTCCTAAGAAGCTTCTGATTTCTATGACGTTGTTGGTCTCTCCCAATTGAGTATGGCTTCAACTTTGGAGGGATCAACAGAGATACCATCCTTTGATATGACATGGCCCAAGAAAGACACTTCTTCGTGCCAGAATTCGCACTTGCTCAGCTTCGCATACAGCTTGTTTTCTCGCAAGACTTGCAGTGCGATCTTCAGGTGTTCTTCATGTTCTTGTTTAGTCTTTGAATATATGAGGATGTCATCAATGAAGACGACCATGAACTTATCCAGATAGGTCAGTAGATGCTATTCATGAGTTGCATAAAGGCTACAGGAGCATTGGTCAGACCAAAAGGCATTACAATGAATTCATAGTGTCCATACCTGCTCTTGAAAGCCGTTTAAAGATGTCGTCATCCTTAATCCTCATTTGGTGATTGCCAGATCGGTGGTCAATATTGGAGAAATATTGAGCTCCAGATATGTGGTCAAAAAGTTCATCGACCTGAGCCAATGGTACTTATTCTTGATAGTTAGCTGATTGAGTTGTCGATAGTCTATGCATAGCCTCATAGATCCATCCTTCTTTTTAACGAACAACACAGGTGCTCCCCATGGGGAAGTACTTGGTCTGATGAACCCCTTCTCTAATAGCTCCATCAATTGTGCCTTCAGTTCTTTTAGCTCGGAAGATGACATCCGGTACGATTGACGTGATACCGGGGCAGCTCCAAGGATCAACTCAATGGCGAAGTTGACATTACATTCAGGGGAATCCCTGGCAGATCTTCGGGAATACATCTGGGTAGTCCTGAACTATGTGTATGTCTTCTATCTTACACCCCTTCTTTTCATTATCACGGCCGCAAGGAAAGCGAAGCAACCTTTTCTTATCATGTTGTGGGCCTTTATGGCAGAGACTAGAGACATCTGTCTCTTATGTCGAATCCCCGTGAATGACAACTTAGGGAAATAACTAAATGTAACTTTCCCTTTCTTACAGTCGACACTTGCCCCATAAGTGGACAACCAGTCGGCTCCCAAATTACATCTTAGCCTTCCATGGGCATACACACCAGGTCAGCTTTTAGGTTGTGTTCTCCGATCATTACATCGGCAGATGGAAATATTTGTTCATTTTCTCATTTTCTCCCCGTGGTTGTGACAAGAATTCACACCCCATAGATATAGGCTTATCATTCAAAGTATCAGCGAAGTTTTGAGATATAAATGAATGAGTTGCTCTAGTATCAATAAAACAAATGCTGATAGGGAGAAAACTTGCAGTGTACCTTCCACCATGCCACCTTCCTCAGCGGGCTCTTCATCATGCATGGCTTGCAGTCTCCCCTGTTTCTTAGGCACATTAGTGCACCTCTCATTCTCCTTCAGTAGTTGGCACTTGGGAATACGTGCTCGCGGCTTCCACAGCGCAGACATGCGCCGACTTTCCTCCATTTTCATCAGCGGTGTGACCTGGCTTGTCATAGTGCTTACAGTTGCTTTTTGTTGAGTATTGGGCATGAAGACCTTGGGTTTCCTTTCTTGACTGGGTCCTTCTGTGATATTGAAAGGACGCTTCCTGCCATTGTTTGACTTAGCAGATGATACTCTAGTTGTTAGTTTCTTTCTTCACGAATTTTCCTTTGATACGATCCGTGAAGTCCGTAGCATCTTCTAGTAGTTGAGCTTTCTTTACCATCTCGGCATATGTTTGAATGTCGAGAGGGCCACTGAGTAATATTGAGGCTTAAGGCCATTGAGGAAGCGACTAGCCTTCATCTTTTAATGTATTCACCAGGTGTTCAGCATATCGGGCCAGTCTTGAAAACTGTCCCTCATATTCAGCCCTGATAGCTCCTCTGTTTAAGGGCAGCAAATTTCGCAGCCTTCTTCTCCTGGACACCTCGGAGAAATACTTGGAATTAAGGCTTCTTTGAATTCAGTCAAGGTTAATTGACCATTCGCCCTGGTAGCTTCCACTGACTCCCACCAAGCACGGACGTCCTTCTCCAATTGAAATGTAGCTAGTAGTAGCTTGTCCCCAGCTGTACATTGCATGACACAGAAAATCCTTTCCGTCTCCTTTAGCCAGTTCTCGGCCTCATCCGGATCAGTGGAACCACCGAACTTAGGCGGTTTCAAACTCCTAAAATTACGATGCAGCTTGCCTCCACCGCAGTTTTTCTCCTCCTCCTTGTACCGCTTTCAGAAGCGCACAAGTGAGTTCTTGGATTGTTTGTTTCATGCCCCTCATTTGAGCACGTTCAGCAGTCATCTTAGCTTTCTTAAGTTTCCTACAAAAGTAGCTTATCATTAGGACTTGATATGGAGTTTAATTCATGCGTGTGTGATTATCTTTTAGTTATTACCCCTAGGTTCTACCCAAATCTCACATAGGTGATGATTGACTCAGACACGTGTCATGGCAGTCCGTCCTAGAACATTCTAGACTTAATTATCTTGGTAAGGATATCCTAGGCTCTGATACCACAAAACTGTCACGCCCCGACGCGGAATATTAGAATGTGAGACAGTTGCAAGTAAGCGAGTATAGAGCGTAGAATAGACAACAAACCATTAGGCAATTTGATAATACGAATCAAATAACTTTATTGATAAATCAACCCTTGTCTATTCATCAACTAACTCAGAGCCATAACATAGGGCCTAATTGACTCTAATACATAAGATGGAATAAGACTACTAAAGACTTCTAGGATAACTTGGCGAATCATAGCACTCGTGGATCACTCTTGGTCCTCCCCATCCTCGTGCGTGTATTCATTCTCGTCAGCCTCACCTGAGCACAATGATAAATAACGTAGGGTGAGCGACAATGCCCAGTAGATTTATATCTCATAGTGCGGGCAACTTTACATGATTAATGTATTAAAAGCAGAGTTACTACATGATAAAGCGAGAGAGTCAAGTAATGTAAGAGATAGCATGATAGCACGTGATTGAAATAGTACAAGTTTCCAATATAGCACAGAGCATGATGGCCATAGCACAAATAGCACAAAGTGTAAAATAGCACAACGAGTATAGTATAGCACTTTGATTGTCATTTAGATAGTCGAGATAGATAGCACTTGGGTGTAATGCCAAACACTATGGTCATTTAACTCCCGTGGGCAAATAGCATTTTTGGGCGCACCTCCCAAGACCTGACCAAGCCTTTTATATATATGCCAGACATTTGTTATACTGTTTATCTTTAGAAATCAGTCAATGGCCAATAGAGAGTACCAAGAAATAGAGAGGATTAGATGAATAGACAAGATAGCAGAGAGAGTGTGAATAGATGAGCGAGTAGAGTGTAGATGAGAACTATAGGTCATTTCACATAAAACGTCGAATTAAACGGGCAATAGTAACAGTTGCACAACACGCGCAATTGGTGTTGGCAGTTAGGTGGAATTCACTACCCTTCCACTGGCCATGTTATGCACAGGTCCAGAGGTCCGGAATGATATCAAGATGAGAGAGAACTTCTAAAGCTGTTTGGATCATATTGATCCCTAAGAGGTGTTTGGGTGTTAGGGTACAACCAGCTTAGTCTCCATGAGGGAATCCACAGAGTACTGAGTCTTACGAAGTCTTCACAAAAAGGCCCATTGTCTACCAGAACGGAATGTCCGATAGAGAGGTTCCAACTTGTCAAGAGAGTAGTGTGTAAAGAAAACAAGTTGCTCGACGTTCCAGAGGAATTCCAGAACGTGGAGCGGCGATATCGGTGTTACAAAACCACGTAATAAAGCAGAAACAATGTCATTATTAAAAAGGGAAATTTATGTGTAATTATTTAGGTATTTTACCAGATATGTTATTTATATAATTTCAGCATAGTCTCATAGCAAAGATAATCGTTTGAAGTGTGTGCATGTGTATGAAATCATGAGACAAGAATAGTCCGTGCACATGAACTTTTAAATTAAAGGATTATGTGACATATATCAAATTATAAAATCATGATGGTTTACTGTTCATTACACACACTTAACAGGGTATACACATGCTTAAATAGTCCAAATCAGCATTTAGTTAGAGTTAAATTCGGTGCTGGAATCTTGTAGGTAAATCGTGTCGGGGGTCGTGGCCGCATTTCTTAGGCGGGCAGAAACGCGTCGGCAGAGACCGCCGCATTCTTGAAAACCCTAGCACGATTTCCCATAGGCGGGAAAAATCCCAGAAACACATCGACCTGTGCAGTCGCGTTTCAGAGAATGTCTAATGGGTCAACGACGCATAGTTTGAGGTGCTGGAACGCGCCAAAATGCGTCGCCTCGATAGATGCTTTTCAAGTAATCGCGGCGCCAGAAGTCGACGCGATAACCAGTGCCATGAATCGCGTTGCCTGGACTGGACGCGATTCAAGCCTCAACCCAAAAACAGCAGAAAACGCAAGAACATGTAGCGACATTCATGCAACGCTTATATCTCTTAAACAGGGGCACATGTGACAAAGTGATGATCATGGAACTTGTAGAACATCAATATGAAGAGATCTATGCCTTTGGACTGAATCAGTTTGGTCTCGTAAGGCGTGCAAACAAGCATGAACAAGAAACGGGATAGATATGCGCAACGATGGGAAAACGCTTATAACTCGACGATTACATGATGGAATTTGGGCATATCACTTGCAAATGAAAGTAGACACGATGATCTATAAGATAGGATGATTTAGATGCTTCTTTGGCCCGAGAATACCTACCTTTGTGAAGCCTAGAGTCTTGGTTGTGCACAGGTCGAGGCAGAGTGCGGTTGGGGAAGAAGCTCCCTTCTCCAGTCGTTCTCCTCCATTCCTAAAGCCCTAGCTCCGCCTCCCATGAACCCAAAAAGTATGTGAACCTTCCCTATTAGTTTAGGACGAGTTCTTATATTTTAGGGTGTATTTTCATATCCTAATGGAACTAGGAAGGGGAATGCGATTTCCAGCTCTTCCCATCCTTGTTTTGGTGATCTCCCCTCCCATTTGGAGTGGAAAACCCTCTAGAAGGTTGCTGCAATGGTGGGTGGCAATTTGGCTTGCCATTCATGGCTATTACCATGGTTTCAATCCCTCTTTTACCCTTTTCTATTTTCCCATAATTATGGTTACGAATTTTAGAGTATTTGTTCTTGTTCCATAATCCATACTCCCAATTTGGCCCATTAGCCTTTGCATGAGCTAATTAATCAAGCCCATACCTTTTAATATTTATTGGGTTTTATTTAATTATTTCTCCCATTATTTCTATTTATTTAAGTATTTAAAATATCAGGTTGCTACAGGAGGAGTCTTTTGGCACTACCTCAGGAGGCAGCGACATCGCATGTGGGCAGCAGCAGCGGTGGTACCAGCCCCCGCCACAGTAGTATGCAGATTGGTTTCCTTTGGCTGAGCAGTTCTTCAGGACCCTGTACCTGGGAGCGTGGCAGCCTGGGGAGGCAGCAGCAGGAGGTTAGCCTTAGTACCTCCCCCAGCAGTACTAGAGCAGTAGGCAAATCCGCAGGTAGACCAGCCAGTAGTTCAGCAGTGTCAGGCACTGGGAGTACTCGGTCAGTAGAGAGGACGACCATCACTGAGGACAGGACCGCCCTCTTGGAGAGGTTCTTGCATCTCCGACCACCAGTGTTCTTCGGCGCTATGACCCAGACAGAGCTGAGAGTCGGATGCACGAGTTGAAGCGTACGTTCGAGACCATGGGTTGCCGAGGAGGATCAGGTCAGATTGACAGTATATCAGCTCAAAGGACCAGCCCATGAGTGGTGTAGAGTTCAGAGGCAGATCACTTCCTAGAGCAGCGTTTAGATCAGGTTACTTGGCAGAGGTTTTTGGAGGTCTTCCACATCGAGTATTTTCCTGATTATGCTCGACGTGAGAGGCGAGATTAGTTTCATGGGTTGGTTCAGGGTGATCTGATGGTTGCTCAATATCACCAGAGGTTTGTTAGGTTGCTGAGGCATGTTCCTCAGGTGGCAGGCAGTGAGCAAGCTTGTGCAGAGGGTTTATTGCAGGACTGAGGCTGGATTTGAGGTGGGGCGTGACCGCCCATATGTGTACCACCTTGGGAGTGGTAGTGCTAAGGCCACTGCCTTAGAGAGAGAGAGACCTGGCAGCCCCAGCAGCAGCAGCAGGGAGAAGCTTCCTCCAAGACCACACCGTACCAGCACCCCGCAGGTAGTCGTGGTAGTGCGACTTCTTCTTCTTTGGGCTCAGGCAGTTCAGGTTTGCGCTCGAGGTTCAAGCAGATGACCACTCGTGAGGTGGTCGGGGCAAGCAGCAGAAGCGCTAGTCGAGGTTTGCAAAGCAGTGGTCCAGCAAGAGCCGAGCAGGGTATGCAGGAGGCAGTCTTTTACACTTGTGGTTTACCAGGCCACTTCAGGAGGGATTGCCCGATGGGCAAGTCCAGCAGCCGCAGCAGCCAGTGCAGTACACTCAGCAGTTGCGATAGTACCAGTACCCTCAGCAGCAGCAGGCACCCTATCAGCAGTAGCAGGGGCAGTACCATTTGCAGCCTCAGCAGTTTCAGCAGCATCAGCAGCCTCAGCAGTTTTTGCCGTACCAGCATAGCATTTCTCTCGCAACACCTGCAGCCTCAGCAAGCACCGCAGCATGGGCGTGGTTGTAGCCGTGTATGGCTCTCACCAAGGAGGAGACCGAGGCATCAAACCTGGTTATAGGTACTTTGCCTATCCTTGGTAGAGCTGCTCGTGTTCTGGTTGACCCCGGTGCTTCTCTTTATTTTGCTTCCGAGGAGTTTTACGAATCGTTGGTTCGTCACAACACCCTGAGAAGCAGTGTGACGTGATGGTTGATCTTTCGTTCAGTGATTATATGCGTTCTTTTTGTTACCTTCAGGGTGTTATAGTTGAGGTTCAGGACACCAGTTGCCAGCCAAGTTGTACGCGTTGCAGCTTCGTGACTTTGATGTCATCCTGGGCATGGACGGTTGGAGGCTTACTCAGCTGTGGTAGATTGTCAGCAGAAGACCGTTCGGTTTGAGATACCTAGAGTGCCTGTTCTCAGCTTCCGAGGTATCTGGTCTACCTGTTGACCTTCTATTTCTTTTATGTAGAGCTCGTCATTGGATCCGCGATGGTTGCGTACATATCTTGCTTCTTTTTGTTCTTCTGAGCCTAGCGGGTTGTCGGTTTTTGATGTACCTGTTGTTTGTGAGTTCTATGATGCTTTTCCGGAGGACCTACCTGGGTTACCACCGGAGCGGGAGTGGAGTTCTCCATTCAGATTTTTCCTGGTACGATGCCTTTGTCTAAGGCACCTTACCGGATGGCTCCAGCTGGGTTGCGCGAGCTGAAGTGCCATTGCAGGAGTTGCTTAAGTTGGGTTTTATTCGTCTGAGTCGTTCGCTGTGGGGAGCGCCAGTGCTGTTCGTGAGGAAGAAGGATGGCAGCTTGAGATTGTGCATCGATTATAGGTAGCTGAACCAGGTAACAGTGAAGAACAGTTTCTATTGCTCAAATTGATGACTTGTTTGATCAGTTGCAATCAGCCAAGGTTTTTCGAAGATTGACTTGAGATCAAGCTACTACCAGTTGAGGATCAGAGAGTCAGATATTGCATGACAGCTTTCCGTTCGAGGTATGGTCACTTTGAGTTCGTTGTAATGTTGTTTGGGCTCACAAACGCGCCAACAACTTTTATGGATTTGATGCACAGAGTGTTCACTGAGTACCTGAATAGGTTTATGGTCATCTTTGTAGATGACATTTTGGTCTACTTGGCTTATGAGGAGAGCACGAGGAGCATTTGAGGATCGTGCTAGAGACGTTGCGAGTCACCAACTTTATGCCAAGTTCGACAAGTGTGAATTTGGCTGAGGGAGGTGCACTTTCTCGGGCACGTGATCTCAGGTTCTGGTGTGGCAGTGGACCCTGCCAAGGTTGAGGCAGTGTTGTCTTGGGAGCATCCCACTTCAGTGTCAGAGGTTCGTAGATTTTTGGGTTTGGTAGCTATTACAGGAGGTTCATCCAGGATTTTTCCAAGATTGCAGAGCCGTTGACCAGATTGACCAAGCTTGAGGCCAGATTTGTTTGGACTGAGGACTACGAGCGGAGTTTCCAGGAGCTGAAGATGAGGTTGACTTCAGCACCAGTGTTGGTCGTGCCATCAGGCAGCGGAGGTTTTATGGTCTACACTGACGCTTCGAGGTCAGGTATGGGTGTAGTGCTGATGCAGCATGGTGGGATCATTGCCTATGCTTCTTGGCAGTTGAAGAAGCATGAGGAGAACTACCCTACCCACGACTTAGAGTTGGAAACAGTGGTGTTCGCTCTGAAGTTGTGGAGGCACTATTTGTATGGCGAGGTGTTTAAGATCTTCACAGACCATCAAAGTTTGTAGTATATCTTCACTCAGAAAGATTTGAACTTGAGGCAACGCAGATGGTTATAGTACTTGAAGGACTATGACCTTACCCCTCCTATCACCCAGGAAGGCTAACGTTGTAGCGGACACTTTGAGCAGACGGGTTCGCCTGAGTTCGTTGCTAGTCAGAGAGTGGAGGTTGTTTGAGGATCATTCTCAGGGAGTTTTCTTCCCTTCGAGGTACAGAGACCATGCAGTGATGACCAGTTTGATAGTTCGCCGTCAGTGTACCGTCAGGTGCTGGAGGCACAACAGGCAGATATAGAGTTGGCAGATATTTTGTAGATGCCAGATGTTGAGCTGGACGAGAACATGAGGTCAAGTTCAGAGGCAGATTGTACGTTCCTGTGATGCGCGTAAGGCGCCGTTGTCAGAGGCACACCAATCGAGGTATGCTATTCATCCTAGTTCCACCAAGATGTACCATAACTTGAGGAGGTTCTTCTGGTGGCCAGGGATGAAGAGGGGCATGGCAGAGTTTGTCGCTCGGTGCCTTACCTGTCAGTAGGTGAAGGCTGAGCATCAGTGTCCTGGTGGTGAGCTACAGTCATTGCCCATTCCCGAGTGGAAGTGGGACGACATCACCATGGACTTCATGGTTGGTTTTCCCCATACTCCGCAGAGGCATGATGGTATCTGAGTGATTGTGGACAGGTTGACCAAGTCAGCGCACTTCCTTCCAGTCAAGATGTCTTGGTCAGTAGACAAGCTTTCCAGATGATACATGGACCAAGTTGTTCCGTTGCATGGGACCCCAGTTTCTATCATCTCCGACAGAGATCTGAGTTCACTTCTGGGTTTTGGCGCAGTTTTACAAAGATCTCTTGGTACAGAGTTGAGGCTGAGTTCAGCGTATCACCCGCATCAGATGGTCAGTCAGAGAGGACTATTCAGACTTTGGAGGATATGTTGAGAGCTTGTTGCTTAGACTGGGGTGACACCTGGGAGTCCCACCTTTCGATGGTAGAGTTTGCATACAACAACATTTATCACTCGAGTATTGGAATGGAACCATACAAGGCTTTGTATGGTCGGCCCGTGCAGGACACCACTTCACTGGTTTAAGTGCGTGAGAGGCAGCTTTTGGGACCAGAGATGGTGCAGCAGTGTGCAGACACAATCAGTTTAGTCAGGCAGAGGCTTCAGGCAACACAACGCAGACAGAAGAGCTATGCAAATGTCCGCAGGAGGCCGTTGCAGTTCAGCATGGGTGACCTTGTGTTCTTATGGGTTTCACCGACCAAGGCGTCATGAGGTTTGGCAGAAGGAAAGCTCAGTCCAAGTTACATTGGACCTTTCCCTATCACAGAGGGGAACGATGAGGTGGCTTACAGGTTGTGTCTTCGGCAGAGTTGGCAGTCGTGCACAGTGTTTTCCACGTTTCTCACCTCAAGAGGTACATTACAGATCCGTCGCATGTGCAGCTTGAGGTAGCACCAGACTTGTCAGTACCAGAGTACCCGGTCAAAGTTGTGGACCGCAGAGTGCAGTAGTTGAGCAGTAAGTAGATTCCGTTAGTCAATGTCATTTGGGAGAACTGCGTTGGTGGTGAGGCCACTTGGGAGTGCGAGGACGAGATGAGAGAGCAGTTCCCATATTTGTTTGATTGATCGTACGTTGTTTTCCCTTTTTTGTGTTGCTTCCTATTGAAACTGAGTTTCTCTTTAATTTGGAGGATGAAATTTCCTTAAGGGGGTAGGATGTAAGACCCGGCCCTCTCTCGGGCCCTTAGCCCTGTCCTCAGGGTCACGACGAACACCCTGTTCGCGACATGGTCGTGCCAGGGGAGCCTGTCGCGGCACACTTGGCCGTCGCGACATGGTCACGACGGGGTTGTGCTCGCGTTCTTGTCGCGGCGTCTGAAGGCATCACGACTGCTTTTTTGACCGATCTGACCGCTGTCCTTTCTGTCAGAATGGCTTTGTCGGGTGTCAGGTGCGTACAACGTTGACGCGAACTGGCAGACCATCGCATTCTGGTTTCCCGATCTTCGATGTTTGACCACCTTTTGGTGTCTCACCGGCTCGGCGATCGTGACATGGTCGCGACTCTCGGGAGCGTCTCAACATGCTCTCTATCGCGTCGGCTCGTCTCGTCGCATCTCTGGGGCCGTCGTTCAAAACTCAGGCAGGCGACCCCCTTTCTCCTTCCCTTTCCTTTCTTCTTCTTCTCCCTCTTCCTCCCCTCCAAGCCTCTTGGCTTCTCCGGAGATTCTTGGTGTTTTGGGTGAGGAGGTGACGCCCCGTTCATGTAGGCGACGTGTTCGTGGTGCTTGGAGCGAGGAGGAGGTGGCCATTCCGATGTGAAGCCCCAACGGTCGTCTCTACTCTTAAAGGTAGGACCGTCATCTCCCACTCCTCCTAGCATGCTCCCCTCCCCTTGAGATCCTTGTTTCTCCGGGTTTTGGGTTGTGGGGTGAGTGAGGTCCATGCTCGTGGTGAGTGAGGTTTTCCCTCGACATAGATTTCCTTGTAATGCATGTTTGTTGGAGTTTAAGGGTGGTTTGGCTTGATGGAAGTATTCATAGTGTTTCCCATGCTCCCCTCCCCCTATTGATGTGATTTGTACCGATTTGGGGCGGTCCTTGGGAGGACTGTACCATGACGCCCCTTGGCTGAGATCGCAACTGTTATAGAGGTCGCGATGATGTCGCGACAAGCGCGGCCATCGCGACATCATTGTGATGCTCTATGGCGTCACGACTTGGTTGCGATGCTCTGTGGTGCAGTGACAAGGTCGCGACGGCCTGTGGCATTGCGACAAGGTCGCAATGGCTTGTGGCATCACGACAGCACCAGAGACAAGTAAGTCTTTGCGGAGTTCCATTTCTCGTGGAGTCTTCGTCGTTCCGGTACTTTCTATACCCGTGGACCAGTGCTAGTTCCTAGTACTGTCCTACACTAGTCATTCGCTCAGTGCTCGACACCTGAAGGCTTGTCTCATGAGAGAGGTTGTTACCGTTTGCCTGGGACCCCCCATCCTCGTGCGCCTTAGAGGGAGCGTTCGGGGCGATGAGCGTACTCGAGTCACGGACTCTGGAGTTGATGGCAAAATAGTAGTTAGGACAGCGGTGTCGAGTCATTTGTAGAGCTCTCTTGGTTGGTCTGGGACACCGAGGACGGCCGGAGTTCTACCCAGTGCAGACCAGCCAGTCCTTTTTCTCACTGCCTTGCTCTTTTTGGCCCTGGAACCACATAGAGAGGCCAGGCATGGGACCGTAGTCCGGCCAGACTACAACAGTTACTGTTGTGTACTTTGTGCTCCTGCATCCACTCTGACGAGATGTGGAGGTTTGGACCTGGGTCGAGCATAAGACGTCAGTGGACGCACCTGACCGGTTGACTAGTGGTAGCGTTTTCCATAGCTAGTGTCTCTTGTCCAGGCAGAGTTCTCTCTGTTTGCGTTGCCAGCTATGTGGTGGTCACGACATGCAGGTTCTACGGAGTTTTTCGACCGTAGTGTCTTTCCGTACCGTTGCTAATTTGCAGCTTTGCTTCCGCACTTTCCTCTGTAGAATAGAAGATATAACTGTTATTATTTAATTATTATATATCCTTCTGCCTATTAGAGACAGTAGGAGATTGGTAGTCCCTACTGGGCTTCTGTGTGAAGCTCATCCCTTCCTTTTCCAGGTGAGACTTTTCAACATGGCAGTACACATCGGGCATAGTAGGCGGGGCGGTAGTCGTCGTCCCCGCAGCTAGCAGTGGTTTCCCCCTTTCAGTTATATTCACCCTCGGGTATGCCCCTAAGGGCTCTATCCTTCCCTTGTTACTTGTACTATTTGTGCATGTGTTGGACTGTACCTAGGGCGATATGTTGTGGTCTCGCTCTTCTTTCTGCTTCCACGTGTGTGCTTCTAGTTCAGTATTGATGTTTATTTCTCTTACATATTCTATTAGACTTGTGTTATAGCCCTTCCGGGTCCCCGGATCCGTGGGTGGTGACCGTGAAAATCAGGTCCTCGGCTTGGGCTGAGGGTCGAGTTCTCGGGGTCGTTACAAGGAGTATGTCGACACAACAATGTAAGAATGCACGTGTTGACACCTTGAAGATCATGTGTTGACACACTTAGACAGTGACTTGACTTGTGAGTTGTATTCATGTAAAATATCAACATGTTAGGTTGACACATGGATTTTTCAACATGATCAAGAGGTTTTTCATCACCACACAAATATGTCCATCATCAAAACACAAATATGTTTGAAGTTATGTGCTAAACAATTAACCAGAATTGTGTCATCATCAAAACACAAATATGTTTGAAGTTATGTGCTTAACAAGATTGTCTAGATGATACCACAATGATCAAATTAGTGAGTATTTATCATCATCAAAAACAAATCAAAGCAATGATCAATCAGTGAGTATGGTTATTTAATAACAGTAACTCAACATTCTCCCCCTTTTTGATGATGACAATATACATTCACATTTCTCCCCCCTTTTTGACAACATCAAAAAGATGAAGAGAAATATAAAGACAAGAAGCACGATGGTCATGTACACATTGTTTTGAAATTGGCAAGCATGAATTTGCAATCATGGACTGTAGCAACCTGAATTTTTGAACAAAATAAAATTTACATAATATTAAAATTTTGATTTATTAAATAGGATATTAATAGAAGAGAATTAAATAAAACCCATTAAATGAAAATAATGATGGGCTTTATTAAATAGACCCATTAGAATTTAGTGGGCCAAAAATGGATTTATAAAAAGGAGAATAATGGGAAAATACCCTAAATTCGTAACTTAATTTACCTAATTAGAAAAGGGGATTTAATACATTAAATAAGCAAATAGAGTTAAATTTGGAATCATAAACCTACCCTAATTGTTTGGCTATGAATTTGGCTCTCCTTCCCAAACCAAACATGAAGTGGAATGCTTAGAAGGAAGGTAGTGAATAGGAAATTCTGAAATATATAGGAATTTGAGTCCTATTAGAAATTGAAAGAGAGAGAGCTTAAATACTCTTTTATTCGCCCGAAGGCCGGCCCTAGTTCTTGCCAAGGTTTTTTGGACGAGGGAAGGTGTAAGGTCTCGGGTCTTTGCGGATCCTTATTGGGTCTTTTGTAGGTTCTGTGTGGTCGACGACAAGACCATTGTCTTGACTTGGGGTTGACGGCCAGGCTAGCCGTTGACTTAGAGTAAGCGTCCAGCGTGTTGGACGTTTGAGGTTGAACTCAACGACCAGCGATGTGGACGTCAAGCCTTTGGCGGTTCAGTAGGCGACTAGTGATGTTGACGTCAACTGGTCGAACTTGTTGAATAGGGTAGCCCGAGAGCAGAACCCATTCTTCTCTTTCCCTCTCCTTCCCTCCACCTTTGCCTTTCTCTATTTCCACAGCTTCTGATGGTTGATGGGAGCTCGTGGAAGGCTCTGGATCGCGTGGCGGTGCATGATCGGTCGGGAAACGTGAGGTTTTGGTGCGATTCACGCGGAGTCTTCGGGGGTTTCCGGTGCGATAGTGGCTGTTGGGGGTTTATTAAGCGTTCTGAGGTAGGGACTTAACTCCTATAACCCTCCTTAGCAATCCAGCATGCTCAATTGTGTGAATCAGTATGCAATTTGTGGATTAGGGTTGGGTTATACCATGCCGGAAATTTAGGGTGTTTTGGACAATCTAGGCGTCTGATTGTTTAAATTTGTAGTTCTGGTAGTATTAGATGATGTGAGGAGGCATTTTCCCTCCATCAGTAGGTGTTCCGTTGGGTAATTCTGCCCAATTGGACTGACCCGGCGCTGTTATGGGTTTTGGGGACTGAAGAGCTTAACGTCCACATCTGTTGACGTTGAGATCTTCAAGGGTGATATAAATGACAAGGTCGATGCCATTGAGTTAGGTTAATGACATGATGAGTACTGTTTACTTCATATTGGCGGCAATCGATATGGCCGTTAATCTCCTATGTCCCAGCAGACTTGAGTTTTGTGTGTTTCAAGGCGATTGACATGTGATGTCCGCCCTGTTTACACATGTGGGCTAGGCTTAAAGTGTGATTCCGCCTGTGCATTTGAGTAGTTAGTTGTGACATGAGTGTTCACTTACTGTACGGAGTTTCAGGCGTTGAGTGTGTTCCGTCTGTTGTACGCGCGTTGGGTTACCGCGTGCCCGTTTCTGTTGTGTTACCTAGGTGTGGGTGCGACTCCGTCTAGACGACTAGCGTGTGGTTGTCCTCCGCTAGTGAGCCAGGATGCTGAGTGCGACTCTGTCCTGTGCGTACTCCTTGTGGTGGTTTTGAGCCGGTCTCCGTGGAGCCCCTTCTCTACCGCTAGGGTCAAGCGTAAGGGAAAAACTAGTTGTGGACCAGACGCGAGAGAGAGCGTCTGTAGTGTGCACACGTGGCTGGGGTTGAGAGCCTCTGTGGTGACGGGACGCCGAGCCACAGACCCTAGCTAGTCCTACTTACTGTGTGTGTGTGAGTGTGTGTTACTGAGCCGTGAGGTTTACAGTTTTGAGTTGTGGTGCGACGTGTACTTACTTTCAGTTTTTACTTTCCGCACTTTAGTTCTGTTGCCGGTGGGGTTACTTTTCCCTACTGGGTCTCTTTTCTTGAGACTCACTCCCCTCCCTTTCAGGTGGGTCTTCGTCGACTCCCGTTCTAGGAGAGTCTAGCCACTCCGGTGTTGGTGCTCTTAGCTGCAGTGAGTAGTACTTTTTGTTGTACTTCTGTACTCTGTACCTACTCAGACTCTGAGTTGTACTATATGTTCTATAGTGAATTTTACAGCTTTACATGGTGTGTATCTTCTTACATATAGTCTCCTCGGACGTTCACTTCCTACCCTTCCGAGCTCGTCTCGTGGGTTAGCGGGTCAGAATTCGGGTTACTGGTTGTTACTGGTAATGCGGATTCTGGGTCGTTACAGTTTGGTATCAGAGCCTGGTCTGATGAGATATATATAAGGAAAACCCATCATGTAGACTCAGAGCATAAAGAGTACAGCTGCAGCTATCTATTTAGCCTGGAGTTAGTTAGTATATTTATGTGTGTATTTGCTCTGTGTATAGTACTATGGCACCTAGGCGATGTCCTAGAGAGGGAGTGGCTGAGCAGGTGACTCGTCAGGAGGCTGGAGATGCTCCGCCACCTCAGCAGACGCAGCCTTTGCCACAGGACGCACACAGTGGTATTGCTCCGCCGCCGCCACCTCCACCTCGGTAGCTCAGGGATTAGACATGACTCAATTTCTTGAGGGGATGGCTCAGTTTGTAGCTCAGCATCGTGATGCGCCGGTACCCCAGGGTGGTACTGGGAAGTGTTGAGGGAGTTCTTGCTGTTTCAGCCTCCTCAGTTTTTGGGCCAGCCTGATCCAGATGCAGCGCGGCATGGTTAGATGCAGTGGAGCGGACTTTTTGTTCCATGGAGTGTTCCCGAGGAGCGAGTGCTGCTAGCCAGTTACCAGTTGCAGGCGCAGGCGTTGACTTGGTGGTCCACTGAGTGGGAGACTACTTTTCAGTCTCGTCCACTTAGACAGATTCCGTGGCAGGAGTTTGTCGTTTCTTTTGAGAGAGCCTTCTGTCCTACTTACGTCCGGACGGAGAGGTTGTACCATTTTCTGGATTTGCAGCAGAGGGACTTTACTGTAGTGCAGTACAGGGCTAGATTTGTAGAGTAGGGCGTTATGCTCCGCAGATTATGGCAGATGAGGGTCTGAGGACTCAGCAGTTCGTGAGGGGCTTGAGGCCAGAGCTCAGGCAGGCGCTGATAGTTGCTCGTGTCACAGACTGGATGTGGCCTATCAGACAGCGGCAGCGTTGGAGGCAGACACCTTGCGGACTCGTGCTCGGATTGCAGAGGTTCAGACACAGGTAGTTCCTTCTCAGCCTCGACAGCAGCAGGTAGTGTGCAGACGACCCCGAGGACTGCGACTTCCTACGTGTCCACTTCTACTGGGACGACGACGAAGTCAGGATCTTGGAGGAAGTTTCGGCGTGATAGGAGGCAGGCAGAGCAGAGGCAGCAGTCGGTTGGGAGTGTTTAGCAGCCGACAGGTCAGCCTTCGTAGCAG